>CAUYTI010061294.1:0-106475 GCA_963575145.1 Galago senegalensis | reverse complement strand
CGCTGGGGACCCTGCCCCCTGCCCTCCCCACTCTGTGCCTCTGACTTCTCCACACTCACACCAGGGACCCTGCCCCCTGCCCCCCCACTCTATGCCTCTGACTTCCCCCACTCACGCTGGGTACCCTGCCCCCTGCCCTCACCACTCTGTGCCTCTGACTCCTCCACACGTACTCACACCGGGTACCTGCCCCCTGCCCTCCCCGCTCTGTGCCTCTGACTCCTCCACACTCAGGCCGGGTACCCTGCCCCCTGCCCCCTGCCCTCCCCACTCTGTGCCTCTGACTCCCCTACACTTACTCACACCGGGTCTTCTGTGCTCAACAGGTTTGTGTCAGCCATGACCACCCCGGCTCGCATGTCACCTGTAGATTTCCACACACCAAGCTCCCCCAAATCGCCCCCTTCGGAAGTGTCTCCACCTGTGTCCAGCATGACGGTGTCCATGCCCTCCATGGCCCTCAGCCCCTTTGTGGAAGAGGAGAGACCCCTGCTTCTTGTGACTCCACCAAGGCTGCGGGAGAAGAAGCACGACCACCACCCTCAGCAGTTCAGCTCCTTCCGCCACAACCCCGTGCATGAGAGCAGCAGCCTGCCCCCCAGCCCCTTGCGGATAGTGGAGGATGAGGAGTATGAAACCACCCAGGAGTACGAGCCAGCGCAAGAGCCTGTTAAGAAACTCACCAACAGCCGGCGGGCCAAAAGAACCAAGCCAAATGGCCACATTGCCAACAAGTTGGAAGTGGACTGTAACACGAGCTCCGAGAGCAGTAACTCAGAGAGTGAGACAGAAGACGAGAGAGTGGGGGAAGACACGCCTTTCCTGGGCACACAGAACCCCCTGGCAGCCGGGCTGGAGGCAGCACCCGCTGCCCGCCTGGCCGACAGCAGGACTAACCCAGCGGGCCGCTTCTCCACACAGGAAGAGTTGCAGGCCAGGCTGTCTAGTGTCATTGCTAACCAAGACCCTATTGCTATATAAAACCTAAATAAACACATAGATTCACCTGTAAAACTTTATTTTATATAATAAAGTATTCCACCTTAAATTAAACAATTTATTTTATTTTAGCAGTTCTGCAAATAGAAAACAGGAAAAAAAACTTTTATAAATTAAATATATGTATGTAAAAATGTGTTATGTGCCATATGTAGCAATTTTTTACAGTATTTCAAAACGAGAAAGATATCAATGGTGCCTTTATGTTATGTTATGTCAAGAGCAAGTTTTGTACAGTTTCAGCGATTGCTTTTTCACAGTATTTCGGCAGAACCTCCCGTCTCCTGTTTTGCTGGCTTCTGTGCACTGCATTACGACGTTGACTGGATGTATGATTTGCAAGACTTGCCCCTGGCCCTCGGATTGCTTGTAGTAGCCCCTGGTCAGTACGTCTTGTAAGGGCATATCCATCCAAATACTCCTCTTCTGTATGAATATTTTGTTTGCTTTCAGAATATGAAATGAGTTGTGTCTAATCTGCCAGCCAAAGGTTTGCTTCATTGGGCTCTGAGATAATAGTAGATCCAACAGCATGCTACTATTAAATACAGCAGGAAACTGCACTAAGTCATGTTAAATATTAGAAAGAAAGTAATACTGTGATTTCTTTTTAAAAAAAACTATATTATAAATCAGAAAACAGCTTGCTCTTACTAAAAGGAGCTGCCATTTACTTTATTTGAATTTATTTTTTTCTTGACAAAAAAATAAAACCAACTCTTTTAGGGATAGCTTAGAAAATGGGTTCTGGCTTGCTATCAGAGTCGCCCTCACATCTTCCAAGAGGACTCAGTTTCACCTTCTCTTTGAGGGCAATGAACCAGCAGTTCATCTAGTTGAAGGTCAAACCACAGCTGATAAAGGTGCAATCGTTCCGACTTGTATTTTTCACTGATTTTGGATCTAGCGATGGCTCTATCTTCTCAGCTCAGCAAAAGGCCTATTATGGCAAAAAAAAAAAAAAAAAAAGTCCAGGCACACTCTGCCCTGTGCCTGAACTCCTTCTAGAGTAAAATGTGCTTGCTGTGTGTAGTGGTGACCGTCATCTTAGGTGAATATCGTGTTTCTATCATAAGGGTTTAGAAGGGACAGCTGCCCACTTGTGGAGCACAGCTTGGTGACTCAGTTAAAAGTTTGACATTTTGTTGACCACTCCTTTCTCCCTAGGAATTTTCTCTTATTTTCCCACATTGCCTTGTTTTTTTTGTTTTTTAGTTTTTGTTCTTTATTTTGCATTTTTTGTCCGGGGCCAGGTTTGAACCCACCACCTTCAGTATATGGGGCCAGCGCCCTACTCCCTTGAGCCACAGGCACTGCCCCACCTTGGCTTGTTTAGGTCATAACTATGCATGAACATTTTTATCAGGAATGACGAATGTGCATGTGAATTGTGATTAGGAAGAACCTTCCACGAGTAATGATTCATCAGGAAACGTCAAGTATGTTGGAAAGATTGCACCTTTACTTGCAGAAGTGACCCCCACATGTGTCCTGGCCCCTCCATTTACAGCCTGGATCACTCATTTTCCCCCTTCTCTTAATTTTTGCTTTATGGTCACAAAGCAGGACTAAGATTGGTCTTAACACTGCGCGTGCTCTTGTGATTGTCAATCCGAGGAAGACCTTTAGGTTTTAACATCTGAACTAACTGCTAATGCAGGAAAGTAAGAGATTTTTTTTTTTTAAACATGGAACCCATTTCCTGCCTTGTCTGATACCTGTCCAATCAGGGCTGGAGCTTTCATAAGTTCCAAGTGGCTTTAAGGAGCCTTATAGCAGAATGGGAAACAGGTTAGCAAGGGATCATGGTGTCAGTGAGTGCAATCACTTCTTGTTTGTGGGTAAACTAAATGTCTTTCTTCACCAAATCTTTATGTTAAAAAGAAAAGAAACGATATGCAAGTGGGTCTGAGTAGAACAGTGCAGGTGTGGCATGAGTCATGTTACCACATCCCACGTGCTTCTGCAATCCACAGAGCTGTCTGTCTGCAGGTCCGTGGTTTACTTGCATCCCCGAGTGTTCCTCATTGTTCACCTGCCACTGTCGCTGTGTTCAATGGTACCCTTGTTTGGATTTTAACCTACCCTGGGGAGACCCTATGAGGTTGCACCAGTTTCCTAATTCCACAGAAATGATGAGCTCACAGCATGGAAAGAAAACAGTCAGTCCAAAGAGGTTCTCTAAATCATTTAAACATTGCCCTTCAAAGCTCTGATGCATTCTTAGCCATTTCAATAAAGAAATTGCTACCATGAACTCAAAACCATAGAAATTCTGTTTTGAATTCTTTGGGCATGGGGATAGTCAACTGTCCCTTTCTGGAAATTTTCAAAAAGTGAATAGAATCTTCCATTGAGAGCAATGAGCAACATTCTCCTCACTGTGAGAATTGCTATAAATTTGCAAATTACCAATACATGTAACAATTTAGGACAAGCAGAAATTTTACTTCCATCTTGATTCTGGTTGCTGGTAGAAGATAGCCTTTGCTAGAACAAGAGCTTCTCTTGGTAAGAAAAGCCAGCTGACGCTCAGGGCTGCCTGCGATGGCCACTAGGTGCACGCTCACAGGGACGTCTCTGGATCACTTTTTTGCCATATAACTCTATCTTCCCAGTTTATACGTCCAAGCAGGGCAATGACTATCCAGGGGGGGTGTGAACCTATGTTCCCAGCCCATGGAAAGTCCAGCTTAGGTTTTAAGAAACGGCCCAGGAGTTTGATAGCCACTTTGTTTCCTGGGTCTGAAATCCTACCCCATCCATTGAGAGGTACACAGTGGAGCATAATATATGCAACATTCCTTCTCTTGCACTTCTGATTCCTTTTACGTCCCACTTTTCCTTCTTTCCTGGTGTGACTGCCCCCACCTTCCACTCCCAGAGGCCTGGACAACCTTCCGCTTCCTACGTGATGGCCTTCTGGATAGATGAATGTGACTCAGACAGCAACGTACCATCTGTTTCTTGTTTCTTGATGTAGGTGGAGTTTATCCAGGTTAACTTGCTTAGTGACTATTCCTTTTTCTTTGGCTTGGGGTTGAAGAGTACGCGGCTCAAATTGGTGAAAATCAGGAAGGCCCGGCCTTATCTTATACCACGGGCTGTGTTTGACCAGCCACGGAGGTTTCTGTCCACAAAGACCCATGAATCAATGCAAAGAAATGCAGACAGAAGACAATGGCCACATATCACAAGTTCTATCATATATTCTTTTGTAAATACATATTGTACATTACTTGGATGTCTTCTTAAACCATATACTGTCTTTATGAGTTAACATCAGTCTTGACTCTCTCAACCTACTGTGTAACATTGTAAATAACATAATGTCCTTTATTATTTATATTTAAGCATCTAACACAGAGAGAGTTGTTTTCATAGAAGTTTAAGATAAATGTCAAAAATATATGTTTTTCTTTGGCTTTTAAAATTCTGTATCATTTTCCTTTGCTTTTTTTTTTTAAAGAATAATTTATTGTTCAGGAGAGAGAATGTATATGTAACTGAAACTATTTGAAGAATGCACATTCGAAGGCCGTGAGGTACTGATAAACTAAAGAATTTATTATTCAAAAGACTAAGCAATAAGTAATTGTGATTTATTTAAAGTTCTGTCCATTTTCCATGAAAGACATACTGCAATAAAAATGCTACTCTGTGGAGACCTGGCAGTGTTGATCAGCAGACGAATGCTCCAGTCTGTTGGGCCAGCACCTTTCACCTGTCATGACAGTTGTACTAATTTGGGGACGTGGTCAGTGGCCCCATGATCACCTTGTCTTTCTGTTGCTCTGCCCGTTCCCAGATCATCTCTGTCTGCTCGTTCTGTTTCCCACTTCATTCCCCATTGAAAGGGCCACGTGTCCCAGCCCGGCCGTGTTTCCCTTCCCTCCCTGACTGCCTGGATCTTGGTGGCTGTTTTGTTCTCTAGTGACAGTAAGAAACTTCCTTAGACAAATGAACATGCCAGTGTGCCAGTCCCATGCAATCATGAAAAGGAAAAAAAAAAAAAATGCTATCCTGGTTCAAACAGTCCAATGGCCACAATGCCCTAGAAAGGGCCTGGCTGTGCTAAGCTTCACTGCAGCTTCCCTTAACATCCTTTCCTCAGGCCCAGAGTTTATCAATTCACGGTTTAAAAAGAGAATATGGCTGCAGCAAGTTCATTCCCCTCATTCTGCCATAAAACCACACTGGTGTCCACCTAACTGCTCAGGGAGGGGCCTCTGTTTGAGTATTTTCTAACACTCAGTCATGGAAACGAGCATATTTCGTTTTCTTGTTAAAACTAACCTAAACAAAAGCCATATTTTAACAAATACGTCTTTGCATGCTATCTTTTATCTATTTCCAGCATTTCACTCATTCCAGATAAGAGCTTCTACAGTGTATGCATCAGGGGGCCACCGTCTTCAAGGGTAGACAGTAGCCCGCTTTGTATTAGAGGGTGACCCCAGATTTCCCACTGCAGTGCACCTCCGTCTGTGGACACCACCCCTGTGACCCAGTAACAGCCCATTAGTGTCTTTTCCGAAGAGTCCAGATGTCTAGGATATTTAAATTGTGTCTTCGTAGGTAGTTCTTACCATTCGTATCCCTGAATGTTCAAAACCATTTGGAATCTTCCCAAGCATGTCAGCTTCAGTTTTTATAGCCAGGCCCACACAACACAGATGAAAATTCCAAACAGATGCTGTCCCAAAGCCACCAAATCCTTTCCCTTGTGCCATCTTCATTCAGCCAGCCAGCCAGGCTGCAGATGAGGGCATGTGCGGGGTGTTTAAAAATTAGACACTGAGACGCTTTCCTCAGTTCATGCTGAGGATGTGTCCAACCCGCAAATTGAACGCTGTCTTAGTGATTTAGGTTAAACTCATTCACTAAGGTATGGTATTGAGGCAGGAGTGTGTGGATGAAGGCGGGCGAGGTGTAGGAGAGGATGGAGACTCCCACATGCCAAGTGGACGGTGTGGGTGATTACCATAACTCCACTTCATGTTGTCTAACTCGGGCCTCAGACTTTGACAATCAAGCTCTGCAAACTGGCACATTCCCTGTCTTTCCGACCTGATGAATTGATGTCCTCCCAGGCTTTAGATTTCTTTGCTCTCGGTGCTGACAGTGACACAATAACTTGATATCTGGGATGTGGGGTTAACTGAGGCAGGTGTGAGATCTAGAGACTGAAGATGCTGGAAACAGGAAAGGATGAGCTTATGTGAATCACTTAACTTTCTATCCTCCGGCTTGTCCTCTCTGAAACTGATCAATTTGGTATGAAATAGATGTACTCTCAGCTCCTGAAAGATAAAACCCTCCCGCTGCTGTTAGAAAGCTGCAATATTCCTAACCTTTAAGGTTTTTGGGGAACAGGGTCGCCACGCCCTGCCCTGCAGGTTCTTAGGCTCCTGGGGACATTCTGGAACTACAGTCTTGGACTCTGGGTAGCTGTCGATTTTGAACTTCAATGGAGCTTCAAAATATTATCCATCAGGGCAATAGGAAAAATACTTTACCTGGGAAAAAAAAAACCTATAATGACCTACCTGGAAAACAGAGCAGGAAAAGGCAACCAATAATTCCTAAAAAAGACGCACAGAATGGCAGGTATGTCCACAGAAGATCTTTTTTGAATCCTTCCTTTCCAGTGAAATGTATTGACTCAGAATTGAATAGTGGAAAAGACATCTCTTCTCTTTAGCAGGCCAAAAAGGCTAAAGAATTACCTCTGTGGATTTAAACGTCTTAAATGGCAATTATGTGTAGGTTTGCTCATACAGAGAGAAACAAACGATTAAATAAAAATTATACTTTATAATATGGCTTAAAACATCTTAAAAAATTATACTTTATAATATGGCTTAAAACATCTTTGCCTCATGATAATGAGGTCAATTTAGGCTGAGGGAGGTTGAAAATCTTTCTCGGAGCCACACATTTGGGGAGCTGCAGAGATGATATTTGTACCCACCTTTTCTAACTACAAATCCTGTTTTTATGAGGGTCTTTCCCTCTCCTGCCTCAAGTACGTTTCACCTCTTCTGTAACTTACACCTGTAAGTCACAAAGTTATGTCTAAACCAAGTTTCTTTTTGGAAAACCATAAGCCCTTCTGGCTTTGGTTTAGAGTTATTTCAGAAGCCCATCCGTATGGCCTGGCGGCTCTGAGCACTTTTCTCTAACCTTAGCGTTCTAAGAGAATGAGTCCACAGTTCCCACAATGTGGAGGCTGCGTCCTGTAGTGAAAAAGGAGGGGCTTTGTGGTCAGGATACTGTCTCCACCACCAAAACTTCCTAAGTTTGGACCGTTTCCTCCTCCTAGTTAATTCCCTGGGCTGTGAAAGGCAGTGGTGTGGACAGGATCAAACTCAAACACGTGTAAGGAAACTAGATACTGTCTAACACTTGGTGACCGTTCCAATGCCACCTCTACCTCTGTCCTCCCCTCCAGATTCTTACTTTTGGCATCTACGATTCTCATTTCCAAAGGACAGGGTCAACATTGCACAAACAGAACAAATAAATGTAATCTGTCATTTCTCTGATCGAGTAGCAGCAGGCAAATCTTTTTAATGACAACTGCATGCTGAGAGCCGTTTAAAGTTTTGGCTTTAATAAGCTGTTCACATGTTCCGTGAGGCATTGTAAGTGTAACTTGCTTCTTAGGCAGCCGCACATTCCATGTTCACTCTCTAATTTTTGATGATTTCTTGCATTAATGTTTTATTATCATTTCAAAGAAACTTATTGAATTGTGACTCTGTAGAATTTTATAATACCACCTGCAAATTCATGGCAAACATCTGGCAGAATGAACAAAGAGGATGCTACATTGACAGTATTATCTGGGCAAACCTGTTTGTCTGAGTTTGGGACCGGGATGTTCACACATATTCCATTTTCTTCAAAAACTAGAATCCCAGCAAAGTGCTGCCGAGTGACTAAATGAGGAGCCGGTTCTCGGATGAACTCGGAAACTGGAGCTCGGACTGCACAGCTCCCGGTCTATCCAGTAATTCCTCAGGTCTTACCCACTCCTCACTCCATGCATCAAACAGGGTTTTCTCCCTCCCCTCAGGTAGGAAGCCATTGATCTATGGACTTAGCCTATTTGGATCAATCCTTTAAAACTTCATCCGACATCAAGCGTGTGGGTGACTTCGTCTCATTATATATCAATCATCCATCTTGTGATACAGGCATTGTTAATGGCAAGAGAATCTACTATAGTCAATTTTCCATCTATTACCCTTTGTTCAAATAAAAATGTATTTTTATTGAAAACAATTGTAACTCTCGCTCACCTAAAAGTAATTTTCTATTTTTTTAAAGAGCTTCCTTGCTTCTAGATGTAAGTTCTGTATCCTTCTACTTATCATCAGGAGTTATGCTAACACCTGTCATCTTCTGGCCTCCGATATTGCTGAGGTGAATCCTTTTGCCCTATGTGAGCCCTTCTCTTGAAATGAGATGCCTTGATAGTGTTCAGGGACTACAGGGCAGGATTGCTGTGCGAAGGCCTTTTAGCTTCTTAAGGTTGAGCCCAAAGCAAACTTTTCATCTTCTTTAGAGGAAAGGGCTTCCTTGGCAGGTACTGTTGAAACTAATAAGGAGACAACAATTTCCCCTCGGATTCCAGGCCGTCTCCGCCATGAAAAATAAGGCCTGAGAGCCACTTTGAGTTCTCCAATGCCCTATAACCAGATTGCTTCCAGGCATGAGATGGTTCTGCCCTCACGTACGCCCCTCCCACAAAAATTCCATCTTCCCTTCAGAATAACTGTTTTTTACAAAGCAAAGACCTCTCTTCCCGTCTCCTACTTTAGAGCCTTCTCTTCCAGATTCTTCCACAGGCACCTCGACCATATTTTGTCACATAGAATGTGCCCTTTTTTCATCCAAATTTTGGAATGAAAAAATTACATATAAGATTACATAAATTATATTACTACACTATACATAAGTAGTACTAATTCCACGTCTGTGTAAACATTTTAAATTCTTTCACTAATGCTTATGTGTTAAAAATGTAACTCTTTCTTGTACCATAATGGGTTACAAAAGTAAGTGCTAGAATTCACTTTATAACACAAGAACAAGTACCTAATTATAAACAAATAAAAAATGGAATTAAATGAAGTCAATTAAATGAAAGCTTTTTTTTATTTTTCTTGATGGTTTGGGCCAAAAATATGGGCACGCTTTATACACCAGAGCACTTATACATGACAGCATACTGCCCCCTGCAAAATAGGGCAATTCCGAAAGCTCTGAAGTCGTAACAGCAGATAACTGCATGCTTTGAACAGATGTTTAGTCAGAAACTATTGCATTGAAAGAGGATGTAAAGTAATTTTATTAGACTAGGAAGTCTTCCTGGGTTAGTTGTGTGCCCTTTAGAAAGTTCTAGAGTCACGTGGCATAATGTCTTTTCCATTATTTGCTCTGCCCAAACCTCATCTTTCAAACATGAAAAGATGCTGACCCCACCACCTGTTTTGGACGCTGTTCTGTGTGTCTGAAGTGTTAGGGTCCTTCCTACTGAGATGTTTGTTCATGCCAGTTAATAAGATGTAGGGCTCCACTCACAGTCAAAATCACGTCAGTTATCTAGCAAAGAGTAAGGAAGGGGAAATATCCCCTCAGCTGGTTCCTAAGAGCCACATGTCACCCACTGACCAAATCTTTCCATCCACATGTAGCTGATGACACTAATTGTGCCATTGACATGTCACCCAAACCTCTTGGCTCCTCCATGACCTCACTGCCCCTGCTCTTGTTCATACATGGCCCTTGCCATCCGTCACTGGGTCTCTAACTGGACTGCTGCCTTCAGTTCTTCTGGGATCTCCTTCATATACTGCTAGAAGGTTCTCTCCAGCTTGTAAACCATACCAGGCCTTTCTCTTGGTTATCATCTCTCCGTGGCCCCCAGATTGACACAAGAGGCCCTTCTGCCAAACAGTTGTAACTCGTCTCCCATTCTTCATTCCGATCTTAGGATTTCCCGTTTCCTGAAGACACCACACCAGTGTTTATGAAACCCTAGTCACTGGCATTCCAACGTCATGATTATTGGCATGTTCATGTACCTTCTGTTTTCTTTTTTGCATACTGTTTATTTTTAATTGACTGAGTTTTAACTAAAATAAAGTCATTTCAACTAAAACTTTGTATCAATGCTGTGAATGAAAAACTGGTATCAGCCGCCATCATGAAAATAAAACTGTAAAAGTAAACGGAATAAAAATGAAACCGAGTTATTAAGTTCTAACATGATACTGTTGCCTGCTAAAATCTCGGAGCCATAAGCCTGTTCTCTGACAAAGGGAGGTCAGCAGGTGTTAGAGGGATGGAAATATATTTGGGAAACACAGGAAAATTTATTTCTTAAGTTAGCCCAGATTGAGAAGGAGTTGAGGGGGAAGTCACTTCTACTGTTGTATTCAGTGTTATTTAATGCTGTCTCCCCAAATCACCTTGGCTCTAACATTCAGTCACCCACCTGTCTTCAGAAACGCAATATTGTTTCTTGTTACAGACCCACGCCTCTGTGCAGACTATTCCATTGTATTGCAACTGCCTTCTGCATTTATCCTTTCGACAAGCTTCTTTTACCATTTCTGCGAGTAAAGAAATTCTCCTTCTCTGTCATGGAATCCTTCCATGACAAATGTCCACCTTTCCCAGGTTGTGAGTCCCTTTGCTATTTGCCAGCATGCTGTTCATTCAACACAGTACTTTCCATCTGTCTCCTAACTTGTAGTTAACTGGGACTCTTGCCCTGGAGACAATGTATTCTTTGAGGGCAGAGACACTTTCTGTCTTATGTATATCCAGGGCTTATCACAGTGCTGGAAACGTGATAGATGCTAGAAGTCTAGAGAATCTATCACAGCAGCTACCGACTCATAATATTCACATGGGTCGGTCAGCACATGAGGAACCCAGGTGCTCATCCAGGCATTTTAAAAATCAAGATTAAGGGTGGTGCCTGTGGCTCAAAGGAGTAGAGCACCGGCCCCATATACTGGAGGTGGCAGAGTCAAAGGTTCAAACCCGGCCCCGGGCCGAAAAAAAAAAAAAACCACAAAAACCCACCAAGATTAAGAAAAGAGTATCCTGTAAGTTTTTAAAATCAGAAATGTGTAACTAAGCTTGCTAAGTCATGGTCAAAAACACCAGCAGTCAGAGCCTAAGGGCTGAAAGCCCCATGGCGTGGACTAGATTTTGCAGGGAGTATGTGAGAACAACACATACCTTTTGCACTTGGTGTTGGCTCCCTGATCCCCCCCCCCCGAGAACCCCAGCTTCACATCAGCCCTTCATCTCTGTTCTCCCTTCTTCCCTCCCACTTCTTTGCAAGATCTTGAAAAATAAAGCCTTGTATTTGGGCATTGTTCACTAAGCCATTCTTACAAAGAAGACTTCTACATTGACCACTGAATTAACCAACCTCAGTCCCCAATCCTCTGGAAAGGCACAGAAGGACCTGAATATAGGCTTGGCAGCTATAGCTCTGTGGCTAGGGTGCCAGCCACATACACCAGAGCTGGCGGGTTTGAACCCAGCCCCAGCCTGCCAAACAACAATGGCAACTACAACAAAAACTATATGGGCATTGTGGCGGGCACCTGCAGTCCCAGCTACTTGGGAGGCTGAGGCAAGAGAATTACTTAAGCCTGAGACTTGGAGGTTGCTGTGAGCTGTGATGCTACAGCACTCTACCCAGAGTGACATAGTGAAACTCTATCTCAAAAGAAAAAACCACCTGAATATAGCCACCCACAACAACTTTTTCAAATGTACAGGTTGAGTAGAACATATGAATCAACGTGCCATATAATTCAGTGGCCTCTTATAATTTGTCATCATGGACAGAATGCTGATTTTGCAAGACCGAGTGGGTCAGTGGTATTTTCCAGGTGATTCCATTTCATGGGTAAGCACAGGCTAACTAGTTATCAGGGAGGGGGAGGGCACCTGCTCTTACCACACGAGACTTCTCTCCCCGGTAGTTTACCTAGCCTAGAAACGCAGTCTCCTTTATTGATTTAAAACCCTGCCAAATTGTGAGATTAAGAAATAATGTTTATGTTTATTTGTTTGTTTCATCTGGTTATTCTAAGGCTGTCTCCAAACTGAGTTACCTGAAGATTAAGAGAATATAAGCACATGGTTATTGAAGCATTGACAGCGGGCACACAAGCCTGACAGTACTGCTACCTGCAAGTCACTGGAGTATGAGGCAACTTCAAACTTCAGAGGAAAGGCAGCCGGACTGGAAATGCCGACAGGAGCTTCATGAACATTTCAGTGCTTTGGGGTGTCACTGGAGTTGGGCAGGTCATACCTCAGCCTCTGTCTCACTCTGATCTTGTCCGACTCAGAATCAGTCTTCAATGCTGCCTATTCAGTGACATCTGAAGACGCCAGCACCCAGGACGGCAGATAACATGGTGCTCCTGACCTCGTAACCTCCTTGCCTGAAAAGCAGCAAGTTGTCAAGCAGGTATTGAAATATGAATAATCCAGCTGCTTACACGTGGTTAAATCTATAAATCAGGATATTCATGTTCTAAGACCAGGTCAGTAGTTTATTTCTCTTATAAAACCCAGGTCCAAGTGATTCAGAATAAGCCACTTAGATGATGATAACTCTTCCCTTCGAATTCACAGCTTGACTAAATGAAATGATTGGGCTTGACCACCATCGCCCAGCCAATAAAATGAAGACCTGAAAACAGGAAGTGCCAGCTGTTATCAGGCCACACACCTGCTCATATTTTAAAGCTCCGGAAGAAAATTAGAAGAGTGATGACTTCCTCTTCCTTCTTGCCCTTCTCAACACGTCCCCCTTCTGTTTTGCAAGCTGATGACCATTGTGTAAATTTCCATACAATTCATAAAGGATTGTATGGTGTAAAGGAAATTGAGGGGTATAGAAGACGAGGTCTGAACCAGTCAGATCCAAGTTTGAATCCTTCCTTTTTTTTTAAACAGGACACAATTATTTACTTATTTATTTATTTTTGGCCAGGGCTGGGTTTGAACCCGCCACCTCCAGCATATGGGACCGGTGCCCCACCCTTTTGAGCCACAGGTGCTGCCCTGAATCCTTCCTTTTTTGCTTGGGCAATGTGGGCAAGTTAACACCCCTGAACCTCAGATTTGTGATGGGGACAACATGAGACACTTTATCTTCTGCAAGCACTGTAGCCCACAAGGACAATCCCATGTAGGTGCTCAGTAAATACTGCGTCTTCCTTTCTTGTGTGGGAGCCTGCTCGTCTGGCAGAGAGAGATGGGGGAGCGCTCAGCCTGGCTAGTGGGTCCTGCCTGACCAGTGGAACACTCCCCTGGGAAGCCAGCTGAGGATGCTTGGCATCAGAAAGCTGACCCCAGACCCCACTACCAGGAGGGAGCCTCCTTTTCAACCTCCTCCAGCTCCCCCCAAACATGAGAGGACAAACTTACTCAGAACTGAGTTCACCCAGTAGAACAGATGTTTCGTTTTTTCCCCAAGAAGAAAACAATTTCACAAATTCAGAAATGGAAAGGATAGTTCGCTCCATCCAATTAGCAGGAGCTAATTTAGATTTCAAGGTCATTGTGTACGGCGTCCTCCTCCGCCCAGTGCCTTGGCGGCCTTCCCTCCCCGAGGCTGGGGCATTTTACCCCTGTGCACGCACTGTAAACAATCACAAATGCCATTTTAGGATTCGGTCTCCTGGCCAGGCGCTGCAGTCCCCATTTTTAGGAAATTGGTGCTTGGCAAATGTTGAAAGGTTGCACAGATTAGGAAGGTGATGGCACAGTTTTCTCCCGCCTTGTGGCTTCATTTAATTAGATATCCTGTAATAGCTCAGTAGCAGAACCGCGCTACAGAAGGGGCTCCAGTTTGCCCGGAGGCAGGAGCAGAGCAACTGTGAGATACACTGGATGACTCATCAGCTGATGGCAAATGCAGTGAAATGTTTACTTCTCAACAGCAGCAGGCAAGGTGACTGAGAACACTTCCCTGGGAATAGGCACCTGCTAACTCTGCCTGTACAAGATGGTTTTTAAAATACGCTTACCGTGATGTAATCAGAAAAAAGCACTGTTTGACCTTGACATTATTCATGGTCATGGGACCTTGAAGACACTGACTGAAGCAACAAAGTCCAGCTGTCTGGGGCCTTTGACCAACTCTGGCTGCCCCCCCCAGGGCAGTCAGGACCTCCCCGGGCAGCAGCTTCCCTAGGGCATGAGGCTCAGGCTGAGAAGTTAGGAGACCAAGATGCTCTTTCTTATTCTGGCAGACGCTGAGTCACTTCGTGCTTGTGCAAGATTTCAGACGTGCACAAATTATGAGATTTACAGCCCTGATTGGAGACACTAAGCTTCCCAGAGTTTGTTTTACGAACATGAAAAGCACAAAGCCGTCAAGTTGCAGAATGCTTTTGGCGACTATGGTCAGGCTGAATAAAGGCAGCCCCTTGGGGACAGAGCTTTTCCTTGCCCCATCCTCAGAAGATGAAGACAGAGAGAGAACCTGTGGGTGAAGTGATGTGATGGAGGTTTTCTGTAAGGATGGAGATGATGGGAGCTTAAGGTAAGTGATGAGTAACTCCCCAAGAGACTACATGGTAACTAGTCATCCCACTTACGAACAAGGCTGCAATCTAAGACACGGGTTCCAGATGCGGCTTAGGTGAAAATGCTCTCCGACATCTGGTCAGTTTGCAAGGTTGCAAAGGCAGACACGCTCTGCTTTTGCTCACAGCCAGGCTCACATAGAAACCGTTTGAGAGTTTATCTCTAGCACTCTCCTGCAGCCCTTGCAAAACTGATCCACCAGGATTTATTCAGTTCTCATTCATGTCCTGGAAACTCACTCTGCATCCCCCAAAGGTACTGCAGGTGTGATATCCAGGGCCCCAGGCTAAGAGCTGATGAAGCAAAGACGAATACAAAGTATCTCGTTTAAACTCCCCCAGTCCTTCTGTGCCAGCACATTCCAGCTCTAGGGACTAATGCAGAAAGCACCGCAATGTGACCAGTCCAAAAGTGAAAAGAATGGCACTTAGAATCTTTCATCCTGTGTTTATTGCCAAGGCCGCTGCTACGTGGGTACCGTGTGAACCTTGCCATATAATCATTGTGGAGCCTCGTTTATTTACCCACAAGAGCTGAATAATCTTAAAAGGACATTGCTAGGATTATCACATATATAATAGGTGCATATTCATATATGCATATATAGGGTATATGCACCATATAGACATATGTGTAAACATATGTTTATATACGATAAGAACTATCATTTGACACAGAGAAATTGCTCAGTAATACTTTTTACGGCAATTTAAAAGGACAGTGATAATTATATCATAAACGCCATAAAACCACAGAAGCAGCTACTACTCTCTGAGGATTATAATTTAACTAGGTTTAAAAAGAGATTTTGCTCACTCAACAGAGGATGGGGTAAATGTTATTACTGCAAATTACCTTTCATGAGAAAATGCCCAGAGGCGAGGAAGAACAGGGTATTTTCAAGTCGGTTTGGAGGGTACAGATTAGATACAGATAGAGTTGGAGGTGATTTAAACAGAGAGCTAGTGTGGCTAGTTGGGTCTAAATAATGAAGGACTCTGTGTCCCAGACCAGGAAACAGGGTTGATAGCATGAATCCTGAATAGCAGGGCGACAGAGTGCAGAGAGTGGGAGACAGGGACCGTGGGAGGAACTCAGGAGGAGAAGGGAATATTGTGGATGGGAGGTGATGACAGGACCCGATAAGGATCTCCGGCAGGGACAGTGGAGACTGAATGTGGAGTGGCGTGGAATCGACCAGGTGGGCAGAAATAGACTTGACCACTATGGGAAGTGGGAGCCTGGGCTTTGGAAGGGTGGCCAGCACCTGTTGTAAGAAGTCTGACAAACCCTCTTCATACACTTACAGAAGTTCAAGAGGCAGGGGCCGAGAGCAACCCACAGCCTCTTCATTGGCGCCATGTCCGATCGTAGCTGTGGGCTCTGCATGCCCGACCGCCCAGCGCTGGCGTCTGCACGGACAGCCTCAGCCGGTCTGTACAACAGCGCTCTGAGGCGCGCATTTCAGAACCTGGCCTAATGACATACAGCCTGCAAATGCTGAAGCTGGAAAACGACCAAGACGCGCCTGACCCCGAAGGCCTTGCTCTTCACCCCTGCCGGCCGGCTGGTCTCTACAGCGAGGTCTGCCTCTCGGGGCTCATTCTGGGACGCCCCCAGAATGCAGATGAAGACCATCTCTCTACTGTCACAGCTGATTTCCCCGGGTGTAACAAGGTACGCTAAGTTCTAACTGCAGACGGGATTCCTCGCTCTCGCAGCGTGTCTGTTACAGAAACTAACCCAGGAATGAAACCCACACGCTCCCCGTGTGTCTGTTTCACTCACTCACCATCCAGTGGTAGGTCCTGCTCTCCGGGCACTGGGCCAGGCACTGTGGCCATCCTTCAAAGATGTCTAAGAGGCTTTTGGAAACCTCCCCTGCCACCACCTTCCCTGGGAACAGTGTCGCCACCACCCCGCCCCCGCATTCTGAGAGTTTATAGAGAAATTCTCCCTGTGTGTCTCTCTCATTCTGAAATCACAAGAAAGGCTGCAGATCATTTTGCATTTTAATACGAGTTTTTTAAAAGTTAACATTTGAGGAACAATGTCGGGCTCTTCCCCATCGGTCTTTCGGGAATTGAAGTGTTCTGCCTTCCTTCCGTGTCGGAGTGGATTAAGCGGCCCTGCGGCAGGTGAGCCCACCCAGCGCTGCAGATTCACTTGCGGAACACGGTGGTTTGCGGGATAAATCCTGGCCCGTGGTTCTGGTCACCCACATACTGGCGGTCCCTGGGTTACAAATGAGTTCTGTAGGTTTGTCCTTAAGCTGAATTTGTACGTAAGTTGGAATGGGTGCATTCACCTATTATCTGTCGTCCATAGCTTCCATTCGTAAAGGCGAGTTGTGCAAGTCGGATGTTGGTAATTTGACGACTTACTGTAAAAGCCTCCATTTGTAAGTGGGAGTTATACGTTTGTAAGTTGTATGTTTGTAGCTCAGGGACCGCCTGTCTTCACGTCTGTTGTGAAAACTAGAAGATTCGGTCTCAGAGTGAGCGCACTGATGGAAAGCAGCTGACGTGGCTACGAAAACACAGTCACTGCTGTAGACGAGAGGGAAAGCCTGACCACCAGGAACAAGCCATAGACCGGAGTTGAGGATAACAGGGCAGGCTGATGTTCCTTCTCCAGAAATCAAGGTAACTTCTTTCCTTAGCTTTTCCAATTCTCTGTTGTAGTATGTACCATATTATGCTTACATGTACGGCTGATGGTCAGCCATTTGTGAGTTCATACATGTTATATGGCACCAGCCATGTACACGGAGACTGGTGGGTTCAAACCCAGCCTGGGCCAGCTAAACTACAATGACAACTGCAACCAAAAAATAGCTGGGCATTATGGTGAGTGCCTATAATCCCAGCTACTTGGAAGGCTTAGGCAAGAGAATCGCTGAGGCCTAAGAGTTTGAGGTTGCTGTGAGCTGTGCCATCACAGTACTCTAATGCTTAGCACAATGGCTGGCCCTTAGAAGGTTATTAATAAATATTATTCAGAGCTACTGCTTTAGATATAACTGTGAACAGAGACAATTGTAAGGCTCTGCAGAAGAAAGCAATTTAATTTGTTCAGGATTCTTCTCTGCACTGGTCTTAGCCAAGATGAATGGCAAAAGAATATATTTACAGGGGGAGTGGGGTAGTTTTCTAGATGAAGATGGATATTAAAATAGTGCTCTTAGTGCCCGTAGCACAGTGGTTACGGCCCCAGCCATATGCACGGAGACTGGTGGGTTCAAACCCAGCCTGGGCCAGCTAAACTACAATGACAACTGCAACCAAAAAATTACTGGGCATTATGGTGGGTGCCTATAATCCCAGCTATTTGGAAGGCTTAGGCAAGAGAATCACTGAGGCCCAAGAGTTTGAGGTTGCTGTGAGCTGTGCCACCACAGCACTCTACTGAGGGCAACATAGTGAGACTCTGTCTCAAAAAAAAATAATAATAAAATAAAATAAAATGGTGCTCTTTTATTATGTATTTAATATATCAGAAAAGAAAAAGATCTTACTAAAGACAGAGTAGAAAGAATAATCTTTGGTCCCTTCAATTACTGTAATGGAGAATCTCAATTTAGCTGTAAGAGAGATTCAGTCTTGCCTGGGCATGTCTGCAAAACTGGTGGGAGCAGCTGCCAGAAGCTTGTTTGCATTTGGATTGAGGGTCCTCTTGGGAGAGTTCTCATTCTGAAGGAGGAAGTTGCCTGGCAACAAGACTTTGACCCATGGAGACAGAGGCAGCCTCACCCACCAGAGGAGCAAGGGAGCCTGAGTGCAGTAAGCATCAGTCATCTGGGCCTGTCTCCCAGCCGGATGATGTGAACACACACCTGTGTGCCATGGAGACTAGGGGTTCGAATGTGCAAAGCAGGGAAAATCAACCTGCTTTACTAACACCCTTTAAACACATTGGCGTGCAACACAAGGATCTATTTGACACGCTGAAACCTAAACATAATGGAGGCAACACTCCTTTATGGTGGTGGTTGATTTGTTACTAAGAGACAGCGCTGGGGTAGTAATGATATAGTAATCACAGCATCTATGGTGCTTCCTGCCAGAACAGTAACAGTACCAGAAGGAAGACTTTGAAGCCTAGTGGAGCATTATGGATAGACAGCCTATAGGACATGGTGGTGCCCAGATGATCCTCACCAGATGATCCTCACTGGGCTATGGCTGAGCCTGAAATGTAGGACCCAACAGAGTAACACAGTGGTACTCAGCAGAGGACTGATGGGAGATGGACCAGTGACTGGACAGAAAAGAGTGTTCTGGGGTAGATGTTTATGCCAAAGAGTGAGCTGTCAAGGGCCTCTAGAGCTCCAGTGTGAGAATAATTGAAATATCTACTATTGGACTTAAAGGGAGCCTGAACCTACAATCCAGAGTGTCAGCCCACAGCCCCTGGCTGTGTTGGAAAAGTCATTGCTAATTGACTTTCCTTTTCGTTTTCGATTCCACATGGTGTTTTGTTAGCAAATTCTTTCACAAACTGAGGAATCTTACATTACTTCAAACATTATATATATATATATATATTTTTTTTTTTTTTTCCTCCCCAGTTGAGTCCCAAGGAGCATTCAATTATTTTATAAGAATGTAAACATCATGGCAAGGTATAACACATTCGGGGCAAGTTAAACAACTAAAACACATTCAGTCTCCCTTTGCTTACTGTGATTTCAACTATAACAATAGCGTAGATGTATGTGTATGTTTTTTTCCATCCTTCCAAGCTCTCTGGCTGTTCAGTGTATTCCTTATCATCACCACCCCCATTATTGAGAGAGAAAAGAATTACTATCTCATTTTAAAAGACTGAAATGTTGGCGCTCAGAGAGGGCAAATGACTCCTCTTATTTATACCAAGATCTGCTATCTTTTCTCGACTTAACTTTTTTTCTTCCCTTTCCTTTTTCCTGGTCAAATACTACAGCATTCTGCTTAGTAAGTTGAAATGCAACTCTGATACTCAGTGCAGCCAATAAGTGTGCACCATGCCCCGTGGAATAGCTGGGTCTCTCCCAGGGCCAGGAGAAGGAGAGACTGAACAGCTTAAAGCAAGTATCAGTGACTGGCCACATTGATTTTAGAAGCTTATCAAGAAAGGATAAATTAAAAATAGCAATAATAATAAAATTGCGATTTCAAGCCAATCTTTGGTTCAAAAAAGATAGGATTTTTTTTCCCGCCAAAGCTTGGGTTTCCCCTCTAAGTTAAATAATTTTCAACCTAAGGGGAAACCTTTTGCATTTTAGAACAGAAACCAGATGAACGCACTAGAGCAGTAGTTCTCAACCTGTGGGTCACGACCCCTTTGTGGGTGGAACATCCCTTTCATGGGGGTTGCCTAAATATATCCTGCATATCAGATATTTACATTACAGTTAATAACAGTAGCAAAATTATAGTTATGAAGTAGCAACGAAAATAATTTTATGGTTGGGGGTCACTATAACATGAGGAACTGTATTAAAGGGTCACAGCATTAGGAAGGTTAAGAACCACTGTAATAGAGAGGGTGTTCTTCTTAGTGATATTATCTACTTTATTGTCAATCCTGAAATACTAGTTCTAGAAGTAAAATGGGAATTGAATTAGAAGGAAACTAGCCGTATCAGGAGCTGACTCTTAGTGCTGGGTTGAAAACATAATCCCGAGTGCAATGATGTTGGGAGGTGGGGCTTAAAAAGATGGGGAATAAGGACTCTGCTCTCCTGAATGGATTAACATCAGTATCCTGGAGTGGGTCTATTACAGTGAGAGTGAATGGTTATAAAGTTGAATTCAGCCTGTTCTTGCTCATCCCTCTCGTCCTCTCTGGTCCTTCCACTTTTTTTTTTAACTTATTTTTTATTAGATCATAATTGTGTACATTAATTCTCTCATAGGATACAGTGTGTTACTTCCATATGCAGTTTGGAAAACTCTCATCCAACTGGCTAACATAGCCATCTTGTCTTTCTCATAATTGTTGTGTTAAGACATTTATCTTCGACCTTTAGACAAATTCACATGTACCCTAATAGGATCAATTATAGGCGTGATCCCCACAATATCATTCTCTTCACCCATCCTACCCTTCCCCTCCCCCCTCCTCTTTCCCCATAGTCTAGTGCTCCATTTGGATTGTAGCATTCCTAAGATAACTAACAATTAGTTTCATAATAGTGTTGAGTACATTGGATACTTTTTCTTCCATTCTTGAGATACTTTGCTAAGGAAGACATTTTCCAACTCCATCCATGTAAACATGAAGGAGGCAAGGTCTCCATCTTTCTTTGTGGCTGTATAGTATTCCATGGTGTACATATACCACAATTTATTGATCCATTCATGGGTCGATGGGCACTTGGGCTTCTTCCATGACCTAGGGATTTAGTCCTTCCACTTTTGACCACAGGCTGACACAGCACAGAGGTCTCACCAGATGCCAGTGCTGTGCTCTTGGACTTCCCAACCTCCAAAACCATGTACCAGATACATTTCTGTTCTTTGTAGGTTACCCAGTCTGTGATATTCTGTTATGGTGACGCAGAATGGACGAAGACAGCTTGGGAAGGTACAAATTGATGATGAATGAACTTCTTCTACCAATAGAGAACAGGGCAGCAGACAGTAGCAGTCGCTGCTTTCAAGTGTACGCCAGACACTGCGGGTTTCGCCAGAAGCCCTTGTGATCTCTTTTCCAGCTCTGTGCTCCTATGACCCAGCTTCTGCTGCTAATGTCTAATAGCTACGGGCAGCTATTTACAACTTCCAGAGGATTTCTCTGAGGGAGTTTGCTTTTGGATTCCTTCTCCACTTTGTGTTGGCCCACAGCCCAAACAGAGTGACACAGGAGTGCTAGAACCCAGCTCCTTTGGCTCCTGGAGCCACAGTCTCTGAGATCAAACTGATATTAGAGCTCTCTGTGGGGCAAGGTTGAGTCTGGGACTTCAAGATGACCCCTTGTTGGTTCCTTCCTTATTTATTCTGCTTGTCTTGTTCCTTTTTTGACTTCTTCTGAGAGCTCATCTTTAGGAAATTATTGTATCTAAATGTTTTGCTAGGATTATAGGCAGGAGCCACAGTGCCTGGCCGTGGACAGGCTCTTGAAGGTTAACAGAAAGGCCACTGAGTTTTGAGAAGAGGATTGATGGATCTGTAGGATGTGAAACTGAGCAAAGGGGCAAATCACTCCCATCACCTCTCCCCTCCATTATCTCTTACTGTTATCTTTATAATATCCGAAACTGCCACATTCCTCACATCTTTGGGTTAAGCAAATTGCCATTGCTACCTGGGAGAAGAGCCTCCAGGCATGAAGAACTTTTCAGTATGAATTATCTGACAGTAAAACCCCTGAAGGAACTAGACATATTTCTGTTTTTTTTTAAGTCAATAATCCTTTACTGAGCACCTACTGTGTGCCAGTCACTGTCTCAACACTTCACATACACCATGAACAAGGCAGATACCATCACGGCCTTTTTAGAATCACAGCCTAGGAAACAAACAGGCTTGTTTGCTGGGGGTGGGGGGAGGACGGTAGATGAAAAGGTCAAAAGGAAAAGTCAGGACGCAGCAGCTCCAGGTAGGGAGGGGACAGCGCAGTGGGAGGCCAGGCATTGTGGGGACACGACTGGTGGCTTGAGAGAGAGGAGGGGCTGAGACTGGCAGCTTCCAGCAGTGGGACGGCCTCCCATCCCCCAAGCCACGTGAAGGCATCACATTTCATCTCTGCATAACCTGAGTCGGGGAGGGAATTAACACAGTGAAACTTTAGCATGAATCTTGCTTGCATGAGAAAAACGGGCTTTGAATCATTAACAAGGCAATTGCTGCTACATACTAATAATACCATTTCCCAGGCTTGGTCTTTTTTACGTTAATGCACCTCGTGTCCTGGATTGAATGGTGTAAAAATGATTACAAGCTGTGGAGATGTTTCTGGGTTTGATTGTTTTATGCCACGCACTGCTTGTTTGGACTATGAATTAACTAATAAATCTGCGTTGTTCCCTAAGTTTTAAGATTGAAAAGCCTTACTCCTTTCCCTGATACTGAGTTAATAGAACTATCTCTGATGACAGCGAGTGAAGCTTCCATCACGGTCATTGGTGTGATTCACTTCACACACCAGGTCCCCCAACCAGCCCTCGTCTTTCCTAATGATTGAAAGACTATATCGTCACCATTATGAATAATTTATTCTAGACTCACTAGCAGTTATTTCAGCTTGTACACCCTGCCTTGTACACTTCAGGCTCGATACCTGTTTTTTTAAATATACCAATTGTTTATGTGCTTTGACCTATTTGGGGGAATGGAGCCTAACAGAGTAATTCTACACATGACCATAACAGAAAATGAAGCTGAAGGACATTCACCGTATCTTAAGATTTAGGGAAAATTTTAAGTGTATTTTCTGCTCTTCACACATAATTCATCACTTCTGACACCAAAAAGTGTGTGTAGTGAGAGACGGGAAAAACCAACCCATTTTGTCTTTCTCTCTCACACGGTCACTCCCATAGCCACAAAGAATGAGGCTGTGACCAGACGCATGGGGGCTTTCCCCCATATACCAACTAGCTGGGTGTCCTCTAATTCTGTTTAATTTTGACACTATCTGCATGGACGCAGAGTCAGATCTTACAGGTTAAGGGCACAATCACACAGGACTCCACCTCACTTCGTGGAGCAATTGCAAGTAGCAGGTTGTCACCTATACCACCGAAGCAAAGAGCAGCAAAATAGGGCCCTCCTTACTCATGCATTGGGTTCAGTTAGTGGGTTCCCGCACCAAGCTCAGGGAAACATGTTACTTACATTTCGCCCCTTAGTATAGGGTGACCAGATGTCCCGCTTTTGGCAGGACAGTCCTGCTTTTTAACAATTTGTCCTGTGTCCCGCAACATTTTTAAAAAGTCCCGATTTTTGGAAAGAATGCATGAATGGGCGGGAGAACAAGAAGGGAATACACGATTTTCGGCTGCCATGCGGCTATTTCTCCAGAATATGAGTTTTATATTATTTTTGTTAATTTTATAATGTTAAACTGTAATAATAACAAATAATTGTTGAGAAGTGATTGTCGAAAACTGCTCATCAAACTTTGCATTGTTGTCAGGCCCTGCCCCACCCCCCCGGCCATGTTGTCCCGTTTTATAAATGTTAAAATCTGGTAACCCTACCTTAGTACCAAGGATATTACACGGGACCCCCAGTGAAGACACAGGGAGGCCAAGATATGGGGAAAGATTATGACATTTCTAAGCCTTCTTCAGGGCACCACTTTCCAGCCATCTCCCCAGGTCCAGCCACCTAGACGCTCACAGAACTCAGGTTTAAATGGGTGGAATAGCAGAATATTTGCTCCAGGAAGTTGGAAAACTGCAGAAAGATGGTAGCTTACTTTTTCATGTTGCTGTATCCACCAAGACTATGTAAACAAATCAGAAAACTTTAAAAAAAGAAAAAGAGAAGGAAAATAAAGCGGCAACTGAAATCAATAATGTCGTAGGAAGTACGACAAATTTGTTTTTCAACAAAACACCATGATGCCCATGGACCTGTGGGGGGCGTCTTCCCGTGCTTGTCCTCAGAGCAACGCGAACACTCACTTGCCATGGCTCCAACCACGACATGCCAGATTTCCAAATTCCTGAAGTAACAGAAAGTAACCAACTTGAAAATACTGAAAGTTATATTTTAGATCTTTACTCTGCAAAATTTGACAATTATGGATTTCCTAAAAAATATTTATAACATTATTCTAAGACATTTTCTGGCCAACTTTCATCATGTTCAAAATTGTATGCGTTCAGAAATTAGTCTTTTAAATACAACCAGTAGATATAGGAGATAAGGTGGAATTGCTGGGTCATATGGGAGTTCTATTCTTAGTTTTCTGAGTAACCTCCATACTGTTTTTCATAGTGGTTGCACTAATTTCCACTCCCACAGCAGTGTATGAGGGTTACCCTTTCCTCACATCCTTACCAGCATTCGTTATTGCCTGTGACTTTTTGACATCTGGTTTTAGGAAGGAGTGAGGCAATGATGTGCATGAATGCAAGTTAGGAACAGTGCCACCAAGAGTTGGGGAGGGCTGATTGCATGGGAAGTGAAAAAAATAAGTAGAAGAAAGGGTATGTGGAGAGAAGATCAGGGTTGGGGAAGGGGTGTGTGTGTGTCATCACATTGAGGAGGCTAGTTTTTCGATTTTTCATAGAGATGGGGTCTCACTCTTGCTCAAGCTGGTCTCCAACTCCTGAGCTCAAGCAATCCTCCTGCCCCAGCCTCCCAGAGTGCTGGGATTACAGGGGTGAACCACTGTGTCCAGCCTGACTGATCAATCTTTGTTCATATTCTTTATAAATTAAGATAGTTTGAATTTCCTTGGTAATAGAAACACATTCCAATTTTTTTCTTTCTCTGTGATGCCTTTACCATTTTTTTCTGCTATGGCCGACTCCAGCTTCTCCTTTGGGAGTGAGTCCTCACTTCTCTGAGAGCCTTTCCTGAAGTCTTCACCCTTGTTGAGTAATTCTCTCACCTCAGTGGCTCTATAGCCCTGTCATACTGGCAGCATTACTTACGGGTGTGACTGTCTTTCCTTTGTGAGGCCTTGTTCCCTCCTTCCTTCCCTGGGTGGACGTGGACCAAGACAGGAATGTTCACACTGGCTGCGGCCAACCTTGGGCCCTTCTATCTCTCCTGGATCTGCCTTATAGCCATAGACCACTGCCATCAAGGTTTTTGTTATTTAAAATACTTGTTTCTTGGGCCAGGCACAGTGGCTCACTCTTGTAATCCTAACACTCTGGGAGGCCAAGGTGAGTGGATGAAGACCAGCCTGAGCAAGAGCAAGATCCCATTTCTTAAAAACCAAAAAAAGCCAAGTGTTGTGGCAGGGGTCTGTAGTCCCAGCTACTGGGGAGGCTGAGGCGAGAGGATTACTTGAGCCCAAGAGTTTGAGGTTACTGTGAGTAATGATGCAACAGCACTCTACACAGGGCAACAGAGTAAAGATTCTGTCTCAAATAATACTAATAATAAAATAAAATAAAATACTTGTCTCCAACAGTTTCTCTATCAAATCGGAAATCCTAGGGCACAGATTATTTTTTTTAAAACATCTCCAGGTGGTTTTAATGTAAGGGAGAAAAGTCTGCTTTGGGGGAACTGTTGGTCTGGTAGCTTAGTCTGAAAAGCTGGTGCTTTTGAATCACTGTGCGTTATGCCACCGTGCTTTATAGAGAAACCGTGCTGATCAGTTTGATCAAAGGCCAATCATTCTGTCTCTCTGCAAGCACATGTCAGGAAAAGGGAAAGAAAATTAACAAACTAATAAAATATTAGCAATGCATGGAGTGTGCTGATAATATGACCCGTGACACTAAAACTAATGTTTATTGACCATATTACGTGCCGACACAGTGCCAATTGCTATATGTGCGTTATCACTTTAGACTGAAAGCTGCTTGTGAAGTAGAAGATAATTACCTTCATTTACCAATGAAGATTCTAAGATTTAGGGACATTAACTAATTTGACTGACATGATGTAGCTGGTAGCTGTGGAATCAGTATTTAAAATAGGCAGATGGACTCCAAGTTTGCACGGTTAGCCTGAAGTGTGTGTGGGTGGTGGTGGGGGAGATTGAGGGGATGAATTTAGCCTAACGCTAAATCTTTAATGTTTAAATAGAAAAAATAAAAAGTCAAAGGGTTGGTGTAACTTAATAAAGTTTGTTCTCATATCCATATACAGAAAAAACAAAGACCATGAAACATTCATAGAATGGGTTCAATACTGGGCCCAAAATAATATATTAAAACCAGAAATTATGAAAGCCATATTTACTAATGCTAATAAAGCTTTAAGAAATAGCAGATTTTAAGAATATAAAAAGTGAGCAATTCTCCCAAACTCAAGTAAATCTTAAATGAGAAGAATCACAAGTAGGATTATAGATTATATGTAATACGATGATAGTGGAAGCTGTATGTTTAAAAAAATACTTTGATGTACAGCCTGATGAATACTTTCTAGATTGAAATAGATGACATCTATCTTAAGCAATGTCTTTTATAAAAAGAATTAAAATAATCACAAGATAGAGCTATTCCTTATAAGAAGATAAAAAAAAAAAACCAACCAGAGTTATCATTTTGGATACACTATGCTGGTCGGCAAGTGGTCCTCCTCCGTGTCCTCCTAATGGAATGGAAATCCCAGCAGGACGGTAGCTCTGTCCTCTTCAGGACACCATAAGTTCATATTTTTTGTTTCCCCCTTAGCTGTCTGACAAGTCCTTTCCTTGTAGAAGTCACATAAGGAGGTCTGACACTTACAAGTATCATCCACCCCGCTGTATTCTGTGTTCTTTGAAGTGATTACAAGTTGGGGGAGAAATGGTGCTGGTAAATTCCAGGTTTTGAATAGAGAACAACTTATCTACAATGATTAAGATTTTCAAGCAACTCCATCTCTCAAATTGGAGCCTTTATAGACATTGACGTTCATTTGTGTGTTTGTATTTGATACACACACACACACACACAAAAGACGCTACGTCACCCACCTTTCATGCGTCCTTGGAGCTGATTTCCTTCTCTCTTCCATGGAATTCTGTTAAACGATAGTGCCTTTCATTACATCTGCAGTTATCTTAAGGACTCTACCATAAAAGAGTGTTGTAGCAGGCATTGAAACTTTCATTAATTTTCGTCAAAGTTAGTATTCCTACACTTGAATGACTAAAATAATGCCTTGTCAATACTTTTCAAACTTTTCCTCCTTAGATTTTTTTTCGGACTTATCAGGGCTAGTAACACTTTTCTCCTTTTTCACCTATGATGACCAGTTTCTATATTTTCTGCATTTTCAGGGTATGATAATACTAGTATTTTTCTTTCAATGGGGCAACAGTCTCTTGATTCTTTTCTTGTGCTTTGAATGATTGAATAACTTTTTAGGGAATGTTTGTATTTTCTACCTTATAGCAGAGTGTGTGTGCATTTTGTCTCTAAAGTGTGAACGTCCGAAAGGAGGCTCCATGTTTGAGGGTCTCCCGGGCCTATCTCCATATAGGTATGTACATGTCCTGTGGTATTTTGTGTATATTAGCTGTTCAATCAATACTCACATACATTAAATGAAGAAACAAATGGTGCCTTTTATCTTTTGCGAGCAACTTCTCCATTCTTATTTTTTATTTCCTTGACTTCATGTGACGTGTCTAATTCAGGCACCTTTGTGAAAAGTGTGTTCTTCATCTGGTCTATTTAATGGTACTGGCAGGAAGATTGCAAATATTATTCCTTGGTGAAATGTAAGTTGTTGTTTTTAAATTAAACTTGGGGTTTTGTAAAAACACAGGAGGGTTAAACAAATAATAATATGTGATGTATAGTCTCCTCAACAATTCATTCAAACTTCTCCCTCCAATCCTAACCCCCCTATGCCAGATAGATTTTACAAATTCTTCATATAGTTTAATATCTATCTCTAATTTTCTAGCAAGACTGAGCCAGACGTATGATTTATTTAGGCTTGTAATCTTGCCTTTAATTTGAAAGTGACTCTGTTGCCCGTGAATGTGGCTCCAGGCTGGACTAGACATGCAGCAAGCAAAATGGGCCTTAAAACTAAAGAATGGACTGTCTTAGTCTCTTTGGTTGTTATAAAGGAATAACCGAGGCTGGGTAATTTATAAAAAAAATAGACATCTATTTGGTTCACGGTTCTGCAGGCTGTGTAATCAGCACTCCGCATCTGCTTCTGGTGAGGGCTACAGGCTGCTTGTCAGAGGTGACAGGGAGTCAGTGTGCCCAGAGATGCGTGGTGAGTGAGGAGTTCTCTTGGGAACTAACAGAGTGAGAACTCGCTCACCCCCCACCCAATGAAAGGATGAATCTGTTTGTCCTCATCACTCGGTCACTTTCCATTCAGCCTCACTTCCAATCCTGGGGATCAAACTTCTACATGAATTCGGAGAGGCTCAAACAAATCCATGCAGAAAGTCTGTAAAACCTCATTTTATGACATTATAGTAGCCGCCATGTATTGGCAGTCAAGGAGTGTGACTCTCCCAGGCGGAGTCACTTGGGGCGAGCCTGCGAGTTCCTTCCTTTGAAGAGATGCCAGTGAACTTGCTCTTGCCTTTCACACTGTTCCACTTCAGTGCTGATGGAGATTTAGCAAAAGCCTCAATGACAGTTCAGTTGCTCCTCAGCTTGCAATGGGCCCAAGCTCCCCACTAAACTCATCGTAAATTGAAGATGCATTGTATACCCTTAATCTATGGAACATGACAGCACTTAGCCTAAACATGCTTATAATACTTACCTTAGCCTGTAGTTGGGAGAAATAATCTAATATAAAGCCTACTTTAGGAAAAAAGTGTTGAATATCTTGTGTAATATATTATATACTGTTCTGAAAGTGAAAAGCAGAATGGTTCCCACCACCATGAAGTCAAAAAATCATGAATAGAACCATCATAAGTTGGGGATCATCTGGGTACTTTACATCAGGCTAAGATTCTGATGGTCATCTTAATTCTTGGTTCCTTGGAAACATCTAGGCAACTTTATCCAGAAGAGCAGACTATTCTGAGATTGACACGAGGCTTCCTAGGGGCGGGGTCAGTCTTTTGGTAACATCATTAATTCTTACTGCAGAATTTTTCTGCTCAAATAACTTTGTACACACCCAACACCGGCCTCTCAAATCAACTAGTCCAGTTCCCTGGGAATTATTCCTTTTTCCATTAAGGCAGGACAAGCAGAGAAAGAATTACAAATTACCTTATTGGTTGTGCCCACATTTATGTGAAATTCATCTGTATCATCCTGTCTTTTTGCCTTTTTTTAGTTGGCAATTCAAACTGATTTTCAGTTCTCTGTGTTATTTAATGCTCTGTACAAAGTGGAATTTATGGACCTCTGTGTATTCTCCTTTCACAGTTATCCAGTGAATAAATACAACTTATTCTTGTGGTTGCAGAATAATTTACGTGAACATGTAACTTCTTGTAGGAATCTTCTACTATTAGGAAAGATCATCTTCATTCCATGTGTTTGGAAGAGAACAGCTCTCTAAAATATCCCTTATCCTTCAGATTACATTCTGTTATTGTTTACCAGATATTCTCTCCCCTCTTCCTGGTGTGGGGGGAATACAACATTAAAGTTAGGCTGGGACACAGTGAAATGTGGTGGGCGCCACAGGACATGCATTCCTATCAATCTTCTCGCACTCCTGCCTGCTGCCAGGAAACGGTGAGCCTTCCAGGGGACTGCGTTTTCACCCTGGGACTTTGAACATGGGGCAACTCTAAGCCTGACTTACTGCCTGCGGTGAGCCCTATAGATCCTAAATATTAGGAAGCCAATGTTTGTACTTGTGGTTGCAAACCTCTGAGATCTGAGGTTGTGTCTTACGAAGCATTTTCACAAGGGATGTTTGTACGGTGGGAACTGAGACCCGGCATAGATCAGGAACTGCTATCTGCCCCCCATTTTCACCTTTCCAAATGGGGTTCTTCATGGCTATCATCCTTGTGTTGTTTCACTTTTATACAAGTGTGTGTGTGTCCATCGGGGGATGTAAGTAGCAGTTCTTAGCTCATAGATGTCCGGAAAAACAGAAACCATACCTAGAAGATCTGATGTCTTCTCATTGTCTCCTAAGGGAAAATATTTCGAATATTTGCAATGAAGGGGGTTGACTGTGATACTGTGATAGATGGTATTATTATTTGGCAAATACTCACTCTGCCCTCATCCCCTGTGTGGAGAGAATACTGCTGGGTCCCACAAAGTCTGTTTGGCCGTGTGGCTTGCTATGAACAAGGAAATAGGGAAGGAAGTGAGTGAGCCAGTTCCAAAGGAAGGTTTTGAGAGGTATTGAAGGGTCCTGCCCTCTTTCTGGGTCCAGCCTTCATCATAACAACAGGATGCCCCAGGCCAGAGGCTCCTTTGACAGACCCTAGGAAGGCTAGGAAGGCAAGTTACCTAAACCAGCAGAGCGGCCCACGCCAACTGGCAGAACTGTGAGTGGGGGCAAGTGTGTTGTTGTAATCAACTGAAATTTCAGGGTGTTTTTGCTATCTATGTGGCACTATTTTAGCAAAAGCTGTCCTGGTACCTTTTAAATGAAGGAGTGGGGGCTGACGTTCACAGAGCGTTAGCATTTGAGCTAATCGCATTTCTGTCCAGACAGCTACATGTAGCAAATATGAAACTCAAAGAAGGCTTATTCTGGAAATAATTAAGTAAATTAGAAACAACCGGGCTTGCTCTAAGAAAATTCTGCTATGCACCACATGACATGTAACATTAAAAGTAAAAACAGAAAAGAATTGCAAGCAGCTTCTCCAGTGATCCTGGACAGACTGGCTGAGGATCTGAGGACTGAGTGGACAGCCAGGGCATCATCTCCTTTCAAGGACCAGCTCACTGGTGTCGTTTCCAGGCAGTCAGTATTTTGATAATTTGTTTGCATTATTGCATTCATTTGTTCAAGAGCCAGAATATTTGAATATGCATATTTCAATCGCAGCTGGAGCTGTGTATGTGCACGTTTTGTGGATACTCGAGTGCGAGGCTTCTGCTTTTCAACCTCAGTCTCAAGAACGTGTATTTTCTTCTGCTTTGTTATCTGTCTCTGTCTGTTTTTATTTGATGGTAACCTGGGGGAAGCTTGTTAGAATGCTTTTTTTTTTTTTTTTGTAGAGACCGAGTCTCATTTTATTGCCCTCAGTAGAGTGCTATGGCATCACACAGCTCACAGCAACCTCCAACTCCTGGGCTTAGGTGATTCTCTTGCCTCAGCCTCCCAGTAGCTGGGACTACAGGTGCCCACCACAACGCCCAGTTATTTTTTTGTTGCAGTTTGGCCGGGGCTGGGTTTGAACCCATCACCCTCGGTATATGGGGCCGGCGCCCTACCTACTGAGCCACAGGCACTGCCTGCTTGTTAAAATTCTTTTTTTTTATTTTTGAGACAGGGCCTCAAGCTATCCCCCTGGGTAAAGTGCCGTGGCCTCACAGCTCACAGCAACCTCCAGCTCCTGGGCTCAAGTGAGTTTCCTGCCTCAGGCTCCTAGGACTACAGGCACCTGCCACAAGGCCCGGCTATTTTTTGGTTGCAGCCGTCATTGTTGTTTGGTGGGCCCGGGCTGGGGATTCGAACCCACCACCTTAGGTGTATGTGGCTGGCACCTTGCCACTTGAGCCACAGGTGCCGACCCGCTTGTTAGAATTCTTAATGAGGTCCTCTAGTATCTTTTTCTTGTAGCCCCATGCAATGAAATACATGTGTTTGCTGACTTTCTGGCTACTTAAGTTTTCTATCCAGGGTTGGCCAACCTCACTTCCCAGGCAATTGTAGCGTATTTCTGGAAGTAGAATTAGAGAGTTAAGAAGTGGTGTCCTTGTTTTTGTTTTTTTTGTTTTTTGCAGGTTTTTTTTTTTTTTTTTGGTCAGAGCTGAGTTTGAACCTACCACCTCTGGTATATGGAGCTGGTGCCCTACTCCTTGAGCCACAGGCACTACCCTGGAAGTAGTGTCCTTGTAAAGATAACCTTGTTGGGATAAGCACTAGGGTATTGCATGGAGCAATGGCCACCAACTTTTGTTGTGTGGAGATGGCACAACAAAAGTTGGCCCCCAAACATCTATGCTACTTTTGCCTTAACTTAAAGAACATTATTAGCAAAATTATGAGCAAAACTATTGAGAAAATACAATGATATGTAATCTGTCTGAGGCAGAAAACACACATCACAGAAGCATGAAAAGATTATAGTATTACAAATAAGCCCAGATCTATCACTCACTTTTCTTTAATTTAAAAAAAATTTTAATGAACGTTTTCTTTAAATTTCTCTAAATTGCAATAGATTGAGAGAGTACGGATGGTTTTTTGGACCCTGGGATGAGTATAGTGGTGAAGTCAGGGCCTTTAGTGTGCCCATCACCCAAGTAGCATACATTGCACACAGTAGGTGATTTGTAATCCCTCCCCCCTCTTCTTCCTCACCGCCACCCCTTGTTGAATCTCCAGGGTCCACTGTACCACTTGGTATGAACATGTGTACCCAACACCTACCTCCCATTTATAAGTGGGAACACGTAGCATTTGTTTTTCCATTCCCAAGAGACTTCACTTAGGATTACAGCTTCCAGTTCTATCCCAGTTGCTGAAAAGACATGGTTAATTCCATTGTGGCTGAGGCGTACCCCATGGTCTACTGCATTTTCTTGATCTACTCATCGGGCATTCAGGTTGATTCCGTATCTTTGCGACTGTGAGTCATGCTGTGATGAAGGTGTGACCACATGTGTCTAATGGTCTATGACTTCTTTTCCTTAGGGTGGATATAGTGGGATTGCTGGATCGACTGGTGGTAGGTGGTATGTCTACTTCTAATTCTTCGAGGAGGCTCAGTATTTTCCATAGAGCTTGTACTAATTTACATTCCCACTAACAGTATGTAAGTGGTCCCTTTCACCACATCTGTCACAGCATCTATGTTTTACTTTTAAATAACGGCCATTCTGATAGGGGGACAGTGGTATCTCCTGGTGGTTTGAATTTGCATTTACCTGATCAGCAGGGATGTTGAACAGTTTTCGTATGTTTGTTGGCCATTTCTATGTTTTTTGAAAAATGTCTGCTCATGTCTTTTCTCCGATTTTTAATGGCATTCTTTGTTTTGTTTTTTCTTGCTGACTTGTTTGAGTTCCTTACAGATTCTGGATCTTAGTTCTTTGTTTGATGTGTGGTTTGCTTAGATTTTCTCCCCTTGTGAGGTTGTCTGTGTGCTCTGCGGGTGTTTCTTTTGCTGTGCAGAAACTTTTTAATTTATTCAAGTCCTTTTTATTTATTTTTGTGTGTGTGTTGTATTTGATTTTAGGATCTTAATCCTGAATTTGTTGCCTGGGCCAGTGTCCAGAAGAGTTTTTCTTAAGTTTTGTTCTGGGATTTTATAGTGTCAGGTCTTACATCCAAATCTTTAATCGATCTTGGATTAATTTTTGGTGAGACATAGGGACCCAGACTTATTCTTCTGCACGTGGCACTCCATTTTCCTAGAACTGTCTGTTGAACAGGGCGTCCTTTCCCCGGTGTATGCTTTCTCAAAGATCAGTTGGTTATAGGTGTATGGTTTTATTTCTGCAAACCCATCACTTATGACAATAAATAATAAACAGGTTTATTTTGTTTTTTGTTTTCAATCAACAAACAAAAAGACCCAGCACTTAAGAACATATACTGAGGGTGTCAAAAAAATGTACACACATTTTAAGAAAGGAAAGGCCTAAAATGACTGAATCTTTGTGAACTTGGTGCCCTCCGTGGTACTAACCCTAATGTTTAGGAATCTAGGCACTGAACTAGCTGTTTGTTACATTTAAGAAAAAAAGCAGGAAGTAATTAAGTTGTGGCTACCCTGAAAACTCTGAAACAGGATAGGGTGAAGGCCCTTCCCAGAAGATTATTATGTATTCTGTACCTTTAATTTTTTTTTATCTTTCAGTTGCTACATAGTAATTGTGCACATTTACGGAATACATAGTTTCCATAGATGTTTAGATACCAACAATGTAGAGTGATCGAATCAGGGTAATTTGTGTATCAATCACTTTAACCATCATATTTTCTTTGGGAACATTTAATATCCTCTCTTCTAGCTATTTGAAAATAAGCAATAAGTTATTGTCATCAGAATATTGGAGCACAGCTAGTTTGTTTCCAGGAAGCTCTGCTGTGAGAGTCCAGTTGAAATTCAAGGAATAATTAACATAGAACTATTAACCGTGAAACCTGAGACTATAATACTCTTTCAATTGCTTGCTATAGAAAAATGTTTTCTTTTTCTTTTTTAATTTTTTTTTTTGCTTTTATTTATTTATTTATTTATTTTATGGAGACAGAGTCTCACTTTGTGTCCTTCAGTGGGGTACATAGCTCACAGCAACCTCTGCCAACCCCTGGGTCCCTGGGTTTAAGTTATTCTCTAGCCTCAGCCTCCCAAGTAGCTGGGATTATAGGCACCTGCCAGAACGCCTGGGAATTTTTGGTTGAGACGGGCTCTCACTCTGGCTCTCTTTCTGGCTCATGCTGGTCTCGAACCTCTGAGCACAGGTGATCCACCCGCCTCGGCTTCTCACAGCACTGGGACAACAGGCGTAAGCCATAATTCCTGGCCTTCTTTTTCTTATATACACATCATGTGAAGTTAAAATTTCAATGTTGACTGCATGCTTCAGCTTCAATGACCTCTTATGATTATTTAGAGTAGTAGAAAACCCCATTTTCCTACTTGTATCAGGTATAGAACAAGTACTTAGTACTGATTGTAGCAGAAACATTTTAAAAATACAAAGCACAGTCATGAAAATTTGCCCCCCAATCTAAGCTTAGCATTGATAAAAGTCTGAAAACTTGAACATCAGGCCTATAACACTAAATGCATTTTTAAAGTATATTCTATAAACCAGATATTATGGGCTGAATGTTCATGTGTCTCTCAAAAATTCTTAATTACAACCCTAACTCCCAACAGGGTGGTATAAGGAGGTGGGACCTTTGCAAGATGATCAGGTTGTAGGGTGGAGGCCCCATGATGAGTTTGGTGCCCTTATCAGGGACAAGAGTGCTCCTTATTCCTCTAATTCCACTGTCCTCTGTGTAAGGAGCTGATGAGAAGAGGGCCAGCTGCAAACCAGGGAGGAGTCTCTCACCAGATCCACATTAATCTTAGAATTCCCAGTCTTCCAGAACTCTGAGCAATAAATTTCTGTTGTTTAAACCACCCAGTCTATGGAAATTTATCATAGCAGCTTAAACTAAGATACTGGATGTAATCCAGTAATAAATTATTTTTTAATTCCCATTCTTACTTTGGTGGCCAAAAATATATAATACCTAGAGTTAACCTTTAAAGGGAACAAGCTCTGATGAATGAAAATAAAATCATCTCTAAAATTTCATGGATGAAAATAAACAGATAATTGAGTAAATGGGAGGTAAATATGTTCTTAAGTGGTGAGTTTAAATAATTCAAAAATCTCCCAAGGTTAATTTTTAGATGAAAATGCCAAAGTTTTGTCCCCCTGAAATTTGATAAATATTGTTATATTAATAGAATAATAAAATTTTCTTGGCATAAATATCCAAAGACGTTTTAAAAGGAGAAGTAATACAAGATTTGGAGTATATCAGAAAACTATAATAATTAAAATGATACCACAGTAGAAGAAAAGTCATCAGACAGGTCAATGAAATACAATAATGGACACAGAAACAGTTTCTCTCTCTAAAATTTATTATCTGATAAAGAAATCACCTAAAATCACAGGGTATTAGGAATTAAATGCTGCTGGGATAACTAATTAGCCATATAGAAAAAATTTAAAACCTCCTTTGTCAAGACAATTTCTGCTTAGATAAAAATGTTGGATGTAAAAATAAAAGAATACAATTTATACGAGCAAAGACAATTATTTTTGTTATTTTACAGCAAGGATTTTCTGAGCATAGGACAACAGGTAAGACTTGACTGCGTGAAAATAAAAATGAGCACATCAAGACTGAAAAATAAAATGCAAAAAATATATGCAAGAAATGTGACAGTCAACTTATATAAGGAGGTTGTTCAAATAAAAAAGAAAAGATAGTATAGTATAGTATTCCGTGGTATACATATACCACAATTTGCTGATTCATTTGTGGATCGATGGGCTCTTAGGCTTCTTCCATGACCTAGCAATTATGAATTGGGCTGCAATGAACATTCTGATACAAATTATCTTTATTGTAGTGTGATTTTTGATGCAGCCGTTAAGAAAGATGGAGACTTTACCTCCTTCATGTTTACATGGATGGAGCTGGAAAATATTCTTCTGAGCGAAGTATCCCAAGAATGGAAGAAAAGGCATCCAATGTACTCAGACCTACTATGAAACTAATTTATAGTTTTCATAGGAAAGCTATAACCCAATTTCAGCCCAGGAATATGAGGAGAGGGGAGAGGGAGGGAAGGAGAGTGGGAAGGGTGATTGGTGGGATCACGCCTATGGTTCATCCTATAAGGGTACATGTGAATCTCTCTATATGTAGAATATAAATGTCTTAACACAATAACTAAGAAAAGGACATGAAGGCTATGTTAACCAGTTGGATGAAAGTATTTCAAATTATATATAGAAACAGTACACTGTACCCCATGATAGCATTAATGTACACTGCTATGATTTAAAAAAGGAAAAATAAAACACTCAAGAATATAGAAAGGAGGGCTCCCATTTCTCAAGTTGCTAATACTATGTCACAAAATATTTACAAAATACTCTACGTGTTGGCCACCTCTTTGGAAAATTTTGTCATAAATATTTTATAAAGAAAAGCATATTTAGCTACAATTTCACATTTTCCCCACCTATGGGGCCTTTAGGGGTGACCTTTGGGGCACCCTGTATAATTCAAGAATAGCAATGGTTCTTGAAATCTGAGTTTGAAACTCGATTTTATTATACAACGCAGGAGAGTGCTGGGGTTGACGTAGTCAGGGAAAAGCTTTCAGGATTCCGGCCTGAGGCTGCTCTCAGACCACTCTGCTCCCCCCACCAAGACCTGGCGTCTGTGTGCTCATCCTGGCACTTGGCAGCGAGGATGATCTAGGAGGCAATCAAAGAAAGTGGCTATTAAAGGCTCACAGGCTCACTGGAGGGAGAAAAATGACTTTTGCTAAAAGCTGAATCTCTAAATACCCCTGCAGCGATTTTCCCTCTTGGCCCATATGTGTGGCTTGTGCCTGCATAGTCACACTTTTGCCCTGATTTTTTTTTTTTTTGGTACAATCTTTATACGCATTTAAATTTAACACTTGCTGAGCGCTTAAATGACTTGACTTAAATAAGAAATCACTTAAGTGAGTTTGGCATCTTGCCATTCCTGGGGATTTCATCAGTGACAGGATACAATTTGTAGGACAGGAGCCAACCCCTAATTATTTAATTTAATTAGACCATTTGAACAGCTTAGGAGTGCCTGAAGACACTGTTTCTCTGTTTCCTTTCACTGTGCTCGGGTGGCTTGGTTGGAGCCTGTTTCTCTAGACCCTGTGTAACTTTGGGCCATGGAGCGGGTGAGGGATGGGCGGGGTCTTCACAGCTTTCCGCGGGGGCATTTTGCCCTGTAGCTTCCCGTTTTCCCTTCAGTGCAGCTCTATGACATTTGCAAATTGGTCATCTCTGCCTTTCTGCAGCCACGCAGAAGTTTGTAGGTCACCACGAATCTACCAAAGCTGTCGCCTCTGGTGGTGGCACCTTTGTAGATGTTTTCTGAGGACTAAGAGAATGGGAGTTCTTGATGAATAACACTTGCCACCTAACAGACAAGAAAGGGAAGTGTCCAACTGCCAAGGTAACATAAGCTCAAAATGACAATAGAAAACAGCATCTTGGGGGCACATTCCGATTACACATGACATTACTTTAAAAGATGGAATCTTCTGGAAGTCACCGGGTAATACCTACGGCCCACGTTCAGCGGCGGGAGTGCCTCTCTCCCCTTCCTATGTGACGGGAGCCTCTGGCTTCCCTGAGCAGGCGAGAGGCACAAATGAATGATCAGAACGTTTGCAGCTTGGCTTAACCAGACGTGATGAGTTCTTTTTATCACCTATTTTAAAATAGCTCCTCAGTCTTCAGCCAAATGTAACTTAATTGCCTTCAGATATTGGAAACGAAGCAGTGGGTGAATGAGGGCAAGCCCAGAGGCAGGTTGCTGATGGAAATAGGGCGTCCAACATCCTACTGGGTTCTTGGGATGAAAGTACAGATTTGGATCACAGGCCAGGAGGCGTTAGCCAGTTGTGTGAGGGAGGTTTCCTCTGCACCATTTCCATAAAAACTAAAGTTTGACCTTCTAATCTGAGCGGGTGTACTAGAAAAGGGGCCCTTGGACCTTAAATCTTATCTTCATAAAATATCAGACTCGGAAGAAAGCCTATCCACAATCTCACCCAACTTCTGCAGCTTGGAAAGGTACAAGGTTTACCTGAAGGGCAGACAACAGAGCCAGGTGGTCCCAAGCTCCAGCGCAGGCTTCCCTCACTCATCCAGTGTCACGTTGGCTTGTCCTGTTGTCTCCTCTCTCCACATCCACTGTGACCCTAACTCAGACCATTAGCTAATCCTGGGATTTTGCAGGAGTCAGGTGAAGATCTGTGTGTGAGCAGAACCCTCCACTGTGCATTTACTCAGATACGCACGCGGTAAACACGGACACCAACATCAATGGTGTCCTTCAGATCAGCCAGCTTCAATGACTGTTTTCCTAACCCCACTTTATTACTTATTTACATAAATAGCTCACATTCCTTAGCTAGTAAATTATGTTTCCTTCTTGTAAATCTGGATGGCTTGCCACTCTGATGGCAGTGCAAAAGTGATTTCCCCAGGGGGCAGGCAGCAGACAGAAAGTAACTCCGCCTTCACTAGGAAGATATATGAGGCTTTTAGCATCTGCAGACACGGGGAAATTGGACCCTGGTCATGGCATCCAATCAGCATCCCAGCTCCTCTCCACCATCAGGGGACAACACAAGGGTCAGTCCGTGGTTCCAGGCACAAAGACACAAAACAGAATGATAATGGCTTATGTTTGCTGAGACTTAAAGAAAGCCAGCTATTGTGCTAAGCATTTGACATACACTGTTGTATTTTTAAACCTCACATAGACTGAGAGGTGAGTATCATTATAATTACCATTTTGCAGTTAAGAAAAATGAGGCTCAAAAAAAGAAAAAGGTAATCTCATATCAGGACTTAAAATATGAGGAAATAGGATTTATTGTGACCTAGTTGATGACGTTTGTGACCATCACACTCTCACCTGGATGTTGCTGACCCAGGACTATAATTTTGTAACGGAAGACACACAAATACAGAAAGAAAGGGGGTGAGAGGGGGGATGGGTAGCCATGTGGGCAGAGTGACCTGTCTGCTAGTCCCGGGTCACCCCATACTGGCTGTCAGTCTCGGGCCAGCCACAGATATACTGTGGCCTTTGCATTCTCATCCGAGAAACAGATTTGGATAGTTTGGTTTCTAAGATCTGTTCCACTTCTACCTTTGTGGAGCGAGTGTGTGTAACCAAGCCAAGGGCAGAAGGGATGGGAACCCTGAAGCCTTAAGGCCTTTCGGATGCCCAAGCACAGCCCCTCGACCACATCTAAAGTTCACCCAAAAAACACTCTTTATTAAAAGGATTTGTTTTGGCAAATTCAGATTCATGTGGCCCCGAGGCTGCAGGTTCCCCACAGAACAATTGACAACACGTGGCTTGTAGGCGGGACGATGAAAGGGGTTTTAGAAAGTATTTAATTAAAGCCAAGTTATGTTTTTCTTACCCTACGATGTTTCCTGAGTATTTAAAACAAAAATTAAGAACCACAAATCACACCTATATTTCCACCACTTTCGAAACACATAGTGACACTTAGTTTGGTGAATCCATTTCTAGGTCGTCCTGTTGGGGTACTCACGTGTGCAGGCTTTTTTATTTTTGACAAAGCAGGTGCTACGACGTAACCTGATCTTGACTTCTAATAAACAGCGTGGCTTTTCCTGTTACTATTCTATAATAATGGCTATATGCTATTCTGTTGAAGGAAAGCAAAATAATTGATGTCATCCTTGCTCTGTTGTTTTAATTTTTCAAAATCATTTTTATTTTAGCTATTATGAGTAACTTGACAGGTACCATCTGAGTTAAATACATAGTTATACATCAAGGTAAAAGAAGATGAAAGACGTCCTAGTTAAAGACTATATACTTTAAAACAGATTTTAGATACATGTTGTCAAACATCTACGATCAGGTTCATTAGTTTACCTGTTCACCAGTGGTCTAGGAGGGCCTGTTTCCCCAAACCTTAGTCCACTATTATTAACTAGTAATTCTGAGCCGTTGTTGACGTCTCAAAATGCCTTCATGGAAGTTTAACATGATAACTAAAACACAGCCGGAAGGCAAGTTGAGGCTCTGCTAGTTGTTACTTTGTGGCCCTTGACAAGTCACTTAACATCTCTGAGTCAGTAAAGGAAAACTACAGCTAGGCCCTGCCCTGCAGAGTGGCCCGTTATATAAATAATATATACAAAGAGGAAGTAGAATGCTTGGCACTAGGTAAGAGATACTTTTAACTGTTAATTATTATCATTATTCTTTAAGGACAAATGACTGTCAGTACTTTTTTAATTTTTTGCAGTTTTTGGCTGCGGCCGGGTTTGAACCCACCGCCTCCGGTATATGGGGCCTGGGGCCCTACTCCTCTGAGCCACAGGTGCCCCCTGACTGTGAGTACTTTAATAACCTTGTTAACATTTGTTTCTCCTATTCTCAACCGCCTTGCTGTTCCTGTGTTTAGCCTATTTTTATATTCAAGGATTCTGCTCCTTCTTTTTTTGCTTTATAGGAAGTTTTTCTGTGTTAGGAGTGTTACTCCTTTGCCTTCCAGGCATTGCCTAGAAGCACCCTATTTTCAAACGAGAACTCTGAGGCCCAGATCAAGCAGCCTGTCTTGCAAAGTTCCCATCTAGATCTCGTTTTCTTCGTTTTGCACTGTTAGCAGAGCTTTGTTTGTTGTTTTGTTAAATTGTGGCGAGTTGTCCATTTAATTCCTCTGTTTCTCTTTGTGTTCGACCTAGATTGATACCTCGTGAGCAAAGCCCTTTGGAGAAAAAGTGCTTTTAAGAAAATCATAAAATTAACTCATCACTTCACGTGTTGACCTCTATCGTTAGTGACGTCTGAAACCTGTTCTAACCACACCTGTTTTCCACTTGTGCCCAGCAAAATGCTAAGATGGGTCCCTAGTTTCCTGTGACTGGCCTCACGGAGTGTGGATGGCACTTGTGAGTTTGATGCCGATGTGATTGTGTCACATTATAAGGCCTAATTTCAGCATTTTATGATTTTTATGAGGCTTCAAGTAGAGAACACATTTATTTGCAAAAGAAGAGGGAAAAAGAATCAAGCAAAGGAGCGAACACCATATTCACTAGATCCAATCAAGGCCCTACACCAGCTGGTCTTCATTTAATCAACAGGAGATTAACTTGGATGGGCGTGACTTAATCAGTAGAATCTTTAAAGGGGGGAGTAGGTCAGTTCCGGAAAGAGTGACTCTTCTCCTGACCTGGAGGCCACCACGTTGTAAGAAGGCCACCAAGGAGGAGCTGCAGGGGGTCTCTGGGGGCCGAGACCAGCCCCTGGTGGACAGTGAGCAAAAAAGCAAAGACTCCTACTCTACAACCACAACCGACAGGATTCTTCTGACAGCCACCTGACTTTGGAAGAGGCCCCCTGAGCTCCAGAAAAGAACAGGACCAGGGCAATACCTTGACTGCCCCCTGCAGAGGACCCCGCTAACCTGTGCCAAAACTCCTGACCCAAGGAAATAATAGAGGTACGGGCTTTTTCAGATTATCACAGGGGTGCATGTGATGTGGGTACATAGTTTGTGTGATTGAAGTCACAGTTATAGGTGTGTCCTTGTCTCCGAAAGTGCAGTATACCTGGTCATCGTATCCGTTGGGTAGGAAAATCCCCATCCCCTTCTTCCTTCTCTCCACTTAAACTTCATTGAGTTTTGCTTTCAGGTGAACTTAGATGTTGATCAACTAGTTCCAGTTTAGTATTTTTAGTACATGGGGTGTTCATTTTTCCACGCTTGTAATAATTCACTTAGGATAATGGTCTGTAGTCCTTACCCAGGTTGTTACAAAAGATACAAGGTCACCGTCTTTTCTATAGCTATGGTATAAAATGTGGCACGTAAACCGCATTTTATTAATCCATTCATGAATTGATGGGCACTTGGTTTGTTTCATGTCCTTATGACTGTGAATTGTGCTGCTATGGACATTTGAGTGCAAGCGTCTTTTTGATAAAATGTCTTTTCTTCCTTTGGATAAATCCCTAGTAGGGGGATTGCTGGATCAAATGCTAGGTCTACGAAATATATGTTTAGCCTCTAAGTTTGAGGTAACCTGTTACATAGCAGTAAGCACCGTTTGACTCACACACCTTGGTGTACTTAGATAATGCTGTTCCCTTGTTTTTAAGATTGTCTGCGTTGGTCTCTCTCAGCAAACTGAGTTCCAGGAGAGGAGAGGCTTAGCTTCCTTTGCTTTTCTGTCCATAGAACCTTCTAGACATTTGGAGAATGCTGAATCAGATCTCCAGTGTCCAGATGAGAATCCGTAGAACTGCACATCTGTGAGCTGCCTGAGGCCATCTGCCAGCTGTGTCTTTCATACCGAGTTGTAAACGCCGGTAAGCATTTATGTAATTCTAAATGTAGAAATGCTACAGTAGAGGTGATTTAAAAAAAAAAATTACACACATAGAAAGAGCACCTGACTTCTAGTATTTTCAGCTAACTCACTATGTCATTTTGAGCAAGTCACCTGACCTCCGGAGCCACACTCTCTTCAGCGGTAAATGAAGTGTTTAGACTCACTGGACACTCGGTAAGGCCATGAAAATTCTGGCATTTCATAATTTCATGAAGCTTCCTAGAGAAAAAGTATATTTGAAAAAGAACCAGGAAAAGGTGTTAACCCTTTATTCACTAGATCTAACGCTGGGTGCCATGTCCTTGAAGGAGTTTCTTATCCAGTGTGGAAAGAAAAGAATGACAAAACCCACAAATGATTATGGAAACAACATCAAGGGCAGGTAATCCTAGTACTTTGGGAGGCCAAGGTGGGAGAATCCCTTGTACTCAGGAGTTTGAGACCCGCCTGAACAAGAGCAAGACCTGACCCAATCTATACACTGTGGCAAGTGCCTGTAGTCCCAGCTACTCAGCAGGCTGAGGCAGGAGAATGGCTTAAGCCAAGGAGTTTGAGGTTGCTATGAGCTAGGCTGACACCATGGCGCTCCAGCCCAGCAACAGAGTGAGACTCTGTCTCAAAAAAAGAAAAAAAAAAAGCAACATCAAAATAGCCCTCACCTGATAAGACTGCATTTATGATAAAAAAAAATTTTAACCCTTTTATCAATGGGGTTACTGTAGTCATCTGTTCTGTGGGTTTTCAGATACAACAAAGGTTGCAGCAGAATCTTGCCTTGTAAAGGAAAGTATATGAAAAGAGTCCGTATGTTTTTCTACAGAAACCATGTCTCTGCTGTTTTCACTGGGGGCCGGAGTCATCCCCACTTAGCTCATTTCTGTATGAAAATGAAACTAATCAGCTTCAGAGCATGAAACCATTAGCTGCTGCTTCAAAGTGCTGCTTCCCGCAAAGGCCAAAAAGGCCCCACCCCGGAGCAATGGGAATCTTACAAGTGATGTGTGTCACATTTGCATATGAGAATTAGTTTCTCCATAAATACAATTTGTTCTGCAGATTAACATTTTGTGTCCTCATTAGATAGCAAACATCTCCGTGTTAAACCCACAGAGCCGCCAGAGTTGGCCCTGCTCTCATGGCGGGGCAGCCTTAATACCTCTACGTCTACTGACTGCAATTAGCAGAGCTACTCTTAGAAGAATAGGAGAGGTCACTAATGCTATTAGAATAAATAGTAATGATAATGTTGAGAAGCTTTTGCAAACCTTGTTAACTTCAGAGATCATTAGCAATAAAGTACCTTTGGGTCATGAATGGCTGTCTTCTCGTGCATATGTGGCTAGAATGCTTTGCTCCGTAGACTGGGGCCGCCTCCGTGCTATAAAGAGGAACATGCAATTAAAACATTGTTTTATTTTGCTAAATATGTTTAGTCCAATGAGGAGGTGCAATGTAGTCCAGGCAGAAGAAACAGCAATTAGCTCAACTTGCACAGTTCTGTGCCGTGCATGAGGCCTCCTCTACTTGATGAGGCCGACTTCTCTAAGGTGGTGAGGCATTTTGTGGTCTCACAGACAGGTTTTATAAAGCACGATGTCCAAGAATTTCTCAAGAGAGAATTTAGTTTTCACTGGACAGGAGGGAGAACTGCTCTATCGAGAGCATGTGGAAGGACCCAGAGATGGTGATGATGTGACACATGGTGGGGTGTTTGTCGTTTCCTTCGTGTTGACCTGGCTCTGAGTGGAAGTGGCTTCTGACAAGCAGTCCCTTGTCAGTCCCTTAAAGGCTGCTCTGACGTAGGACTAATAGTCACTTACACCGAGTTCAGTTACAGGACACAAACAATCACCATTGGTAAGAACTGTCCCTGCAGGTATGAACTAACGTCTCTCCCTGCCTACGGTTTTGTGTGATGTGATATTTATATTCAGATACAGCAATTAAAAACAAAACATATTGATTAAGGCACCAGTTGTCAATGTCCACATTCAACTGAAGGTTCTTCTTTTCTTTCTCTGGGTAAATGCTCTTTGCTGGGAGTTTTTCCAGCATAGGAAGTAGAAGAGACCGATGAGATACGTGGAGCAGAACTAGTGGACGCTGATCCATGTCAGGAATGAAGGCAGCATTATAGCAGAGAAGCGTACGAGGGTGCTGAACACCAGAGGTGTGTCCAGTGTCAGACCTCATAATGGGGCCAGGAATGACACTCGCGGGGGCATTGTATGTGCAGTAAGGAGCAAGTGGGGGACTGTAATCATAGTTTGCTCACTACTTGTTATTGTTTTTGTTTTAATAACCAACTATAGTAGTCTTTCAAAGGTTAAATGAGGAATAAATGCAAATATAAAAGCTCTGACTTTCCCCTATAAAAAGAAACAAAAAAAAAAATACTTTACCATGAAAGTCTGGGCTGTGCTGGAGTGAGGCTCAGTGGCTCAGGCCTGCAATCCTAATACTTTGGGAGGCTGAGGTGAGAGTTTTTGCTTGAAGCCTAGATTTCAAGACCAACCTGAGCAAAAGCAAGACCCAATTTCTAAAGATAATTAGGCTGTGGTCTCATGGGCCTGTAGTCCCAGCTGGACAGGAGGCTGAGGCAGGAGGTCACTTAAACCCAGGAGTTCAAAGCTACAGTGATCATGCTACTGCATGCCAGCCTGGGCAACAGAGCAAGACCCTGTCTCAAAAAGAGAAAACAAACAAAAAAAAATTGGGGCTGTGTTACATGGAAATTATACTAAAGTGCAGAATTTTGTATCAATTTAAGAAGTCAGGCTTAAAAGTTAGATAAAAGTAGTTTGTTTCACAGCACTGCCATCACTGGCTATGCAGTTTTAGGTAATATAGTTTCTCTACCTCAATTTTCTCATCTGTAAAATGGGAATAAGTATTGTGAAGATTAACCGAGTTAATCCAGTGTGAACACAGTTCCTGGACCCTGGACCCTAGGACAGACTCAGTGAAAAGAAGCTGTCTTCTCATCATTACTTGAGAAGCACATTTCCTGAGGTTGGGGTAACAGGAACAAAACAGCATCACTCTCGGTAGATTTATTAGAACTCCAGTCCTGCTCAAATCCTTGCAGGAGGTGTCTCACACATGCCAGATGCAGAATCCTCTCTTCTCCCTGTCACCCAAGTGCCCCATTTCTCCTTCCTACTCTAGCTGTTTCTTAAACATCACCTGTCGCTCAGATCCGATCGTGTTTTCTTCACCATGTCTCCTCTCTTTTTTATGAGACAGAGTCTCACTCTGCTTCCCAGGCTATAGTGCCACAGCATAAGCCTAGCTCACAGCAACCTCAAACTCTAGAGCTCAAGTAAGCCTCCTGCCTCAGGCTCCAGAGTAGCTGGGATTATAGGTGCCCACCAAACCCCCCTTCTAATTTTTCAATTTTTACTAGAGATGAAGTCTTGCTCTTGCTCAGGCTGGTCTTGAACTCCTGGCCTCAAGCGACCCTCCCAACTTGGCCTCCCAAAGTGCTGGGATTACAGGTGTGAGCCACTGCACCCCACGCACTTTTCCTGTCTTGCTGCCAGCTGCATGGACAGCTAATGTCCTCTCTCCTCAAATATGGTGCGGTGTTCTGCCCTGTCCCCATCTTACCTCATATTCTCTGTGTTGCCTGTAGATTTCTGTGACTGTGGTCTTTAGTTCTCACTATTCCATCTCCTTAAGCTCTGGCACAAGTTCCTGGAGAGAGAAAACTGAATCCACCCAAATAGCTGAGACTGTGCTCCTAAATATTCTTCCTTTTTCATGCTGACTCGTGGCCTCCAAGGATGACTCATAATTGGTTAGCTAGTTAGTCAGTGGTTTAGTTCTTCCATCTTTTGTACAAATGAACACCCTGTTCAGTTCCATTATTCATGTTTTAATCCTCAAAAGTACCAACATTTTCATTCATGTAGGAGAGGCTTAATAAACCAATAACTAAACAATGAAAGAATGTACAGTATATTACCAATGATCCTAATATAAATCCTTTTCTTTATCACTTAGGAGAGGAAGGATATACAGTTCTCTTTCTGGATCAGGTGTCCAGTGAATGTCTGGGAGTTTCCAAGGCCCAAGACGTGCACTTCCCTTGGAACCTCTCATGGTTCTGGATCTTCTGAGCCCCCACTGCTTCCATCACAAAATAGATTCTTGGAAGTAAAACAGGCCTGTTAAAAACTCTTCTTTATGCAATGAAGGATATAAGGAAACTGGAGGAAGTTCAAAGAATAATAAAAAGAATGATTAAGGAGCTGAAAGCATGATTTATGTTGAATGATTAAAAGGATTAAACATGCAGAACTTGGCCAGTGCGACAGACTTAGCTATAAAAAAAAAAAATCAAAATTAAGTGCCAAAGCCCTCAGCTCCCATGAAAAATATAAATTTGCATATAATTTGGCACATATTTCTATGTGAAATTCAGCAGATCTTTACTGAGGCGGCATTTGCACCGTGCCAAAACCACTAGTGTGTTTGGTCAGTTTAAAAAACACAGCCTGGTGATGTCAGTAAAACCTTGGTCTTTAGCCTCACTGAACAGACAGTGGTGTTATAATGTGCCCACCCAGGGCCTCCATGTTCATGCATACATCCTTAAAGTATATGAACTAGTGCAACATATACTCATTTACCCAAGAGTCATAAACCGTAATCCCTACTGAAGGCAAACAGGCAAGCAAATGAGTGAGGTGGGCTAATCCTTCAGGCTGCAGGCTCCATAGAGAGGGAGCGGCCATGATAGGTTCCAGCCAGTTGTTGCCATGTGGGAATTTTGGCCAAGAGTAGCGCCATCTTCTGGTCACTGAATGTAGTGATGAATTTAGTGATTTGGAGTGCTTTTAGCAGCAAGTAATGGAAGAGCTATTCAGAAAGGAGAAGCTGGTGGAGGTGGCTACCCTGGAGCCACATATATCCAGAGTTGGTGGGGAGGGTCTACAAAGTTCATAGGAAGAGGAGGTAGAAATGAATGTGAGGAGGGGACCAAATGGTGTTAATTACAATTTAAAAATCCAAATTGTTACATTAGAAAAACCTATCAACTTAAGACTCACTGCCAGAAATATTCTGTGGGTGTGAGTTGGCAACCTTTTACCTGGCAACCTCTTTGTTTTAGAGCTAGAAAATAGGAGACCTAGAGACAGGGAAAGACATTCTCAAAGGCAAGGGTATCTTCAAAACAATAACTCTGTTATTTTTTATTATCAGCACAACAACATAACATTTTAGTGCAATCATATTGTTGTGCAGCCATCACCTGTTACCCATCTCCAGAACTCTTTTCATCTTCCAAAATGGAAACTCTGTATTCCTTAAATGATAACCCCATTCCTCCTCCCTGCGGCCCCTGGAAACCACCATTCTACTTTCTGTCTCTGTGAATTTGACTACTCCCCATAGCTCATAGCAGTGTAATCATATCAGGTGTTTTGTGATTGGCTATTTCCCTTAGTATCAGGTCCTCAGAGTTCATCCATGTTGTACTAGGTCAGAATTTCATCCTTTTTCAAAACTAATATTCTGTTGTCTGGTTCATCCATCCCTAAATGTTTAGGTTGCTTCCACCTCTGGGATGTTGTGAATGATGCCACAGTGGCCGTGGGTATACTCATATTTTTTTGAGATTCTGCTTTCAATTCCTTTGGTTATATACTCAGAACTGGGATTGTTGGAGCATGTGATTTTACTTGTTTAAAAAAATCTCCATTGTTGGGGTGGAGCTTATGGCTCAAGGAGTAGGGTGCTGGCCCCATATGCTGAGGGTGGCAGGTTCAAACCCAGAGCTGGCCAAAAAAAAAAAAAAAAAAAAAAAACCATAATAGCTATATCAGTTTGTGTTGACATAAATAGCATACAACCAATTTCTCCACATTCTTGCTAACACTTGGTATTTTGAGGTTTTTTTTTGTTTTTGTTTTGTTTTCTTTTTTATGGAAGCCATCCTAGTGAGTGTGAGAGGATATCACATCATGGTTTTAGTTTTATTTCCTGATGATCAGTAACACGGAACATCTTTTCATGTGCTTGTTGACCACTGCACATTGTTAGAGAAATGATTATTCTTTGCCCATTTTTGAAATGTGTTGTCTGATTTTTTTATTCTTAAGTTTTGAGAGTTTTGTATATATTCTAGATACTAGTCTTTCATTAGGTATATAATTTGCTACTATTTTTCACATTTTGAGTTGCCTTTTTACTGGTTGATAGTGTCTTGTGAAGTTCGAGTTGTCTAATTTTCCTTTTATCGCCTGTGTCTTTGGTGTTTTAGCCATGAAATCATTGTCCAATCCAATGCCATGAAGACGTTGCCCTATGTTTTCTCCTAAATTTTATAGTTTTAAAACTTTTATTCATCTTGAGTTAATTTTCATACATGGTATTAGGTAAGAGTCCAATTTTATACCTTTGCTTGTGAATATCCAGTTTCCTCAGCACCATTTGTTTAAAAGACGCTCTCCATTGAATGTTATTAGCCTCTGTTGGAAATCATTTGACCACATATATAAGGGTTTATTTTGGGGAATCTGTGTTTAATTCCATTGGTCTCTATGTCTGTGTTCTGCCAGTATGACCCTCTTTTGATTACTCTAACTATATTGCCAATTTTGAGATCAGGAAGTCTGACTCCTCCAACTTCATTTTTTCTAAAAATTGTTTTAACTATTCAAAGTCTTTGAGATTCCATATGAATTATAGGATGGTTATTTTTTGTTTGTTTCTGCAAAAAAACATTATTAGAATTGTGATAGACATTGTAATAGAGATTACATTGACTCTCACTTTGGGTAGTATTAACATCTTGGATATGAAGTTTTTCAATGCATGAATATGGAATATATTTTCATTATTTGTCTTTTTAAATTTCTTTCATCCTAGTTTGTACTTCCATTGTATAGGTCTTTCAACTCCTAGGATAAATTAATGCCTATTTTCTTCCTTTGATGCTTCTATAAGTGAAATTGTTTTCTTAATTTCCTTTCAATTGCTTATTGTTAGAGTAGAGAAATACAGCTGATTTTTTTGTATTGACTTTTTATCTTACTATTTTGCTGAATTTAGTTACTATTTCTATTTTTGTAGGATCTTTAGGGTTTTCTTCCTGTAAGACTATATTATCTGATTGGAGGGGAGATTCAATGGAAGAAGGGTAAATGGTGGGACCATTCCTATGGTTCATATTGGAAGAGTACATGTCAAATCTATTAAGTATAGAGTATAAATGTCTTAACACAACAATTAAGTAAAAGAGGTGAAGGCTATATTAACAAGTTTGATGTAAACATTTCTAATTATATATAAAATCAGCATAATGTACCCCACAAAGGCATCAATTTATACATGATCTATGTGTTTGTGACTTTATAAAAAATAAGGAAAAAAATGTTAAATGTCCACTAAAAAAAAAAAGATTGTTATCTGTGAATGGAGACAACTTCACTTCATCCTTTCTAATTTAGATGTCATTTATTTTTATTTCCTTTTATTTTCTTTTAATTGCTCTGGTTTGAACTTCCTATATTATGTTGATTAGTGATGGTAAAAGTGGGCATCTTTGCCTTTCTGATGTGAAATAAAAACTTTCAATCTTTTTACCATTGAGTATGATGTTTGCTATAGGATTTTAGTAGAGGGCTTTTATGATCTAATGTAGTTTCCTTTTCTTCCTGCTTTGTGGAAGGTTTTTATCATGAAACTGTTCATAGTTTGTGGAGTATTGATTTTGTCATTTTTTTTTTCCAATCGAAATAATCATGCAGCCAGGCACGGTGGCTCATGCCTGTAAGCCACTTCAGAAGGCCAACGTGGGTAGATAGCTTTAGCTTGTGTAGGTTCCACACCAGCCTGAGGAAGAGCAAGACCCTATCTCTAAAAAATAGCCGTGTATTGTGGTGGGCACTGTAGTCCCACCAACTTGGAAGGCTGTGGCAAGAGGATGGCTTGAGCCCAGGAGTTTTAAGGTTGCTGTGAGCTGTGATGCCACAGCACTCTGCCCAGGGTGACAAAGTGAGACTTTGTCTCAAACAACAAAAGCAAAAACAACAACAAAAAAACATGCAATTTCCCTTCATTACATTAATGTGGTGTATTACATTGATCAATTTACCCATGTTGAACAGATTCTTGCATTCTGAGAACAAATCTCACTTGGTCATGATGTACATTCCCTTAATGTGCTGCTGAATTTGATTTTCTAGTATTTGTTGAGGATTTTTGCATCAATATTCATGACATAAACATTCATGGTCTGCAGTTTGCATTTCAATGTTAATTTTGTTATTCAAAGAACCAGCTTCTGGTTTGATTGATTTTTCTCTATTGTTTTTCTATTCTCTGTTTCACTTAATTGCTTTCTAAACTTTATTGTATCCTGCCTTCTTCTAACTTTGTGTTTAGTTTATTCTTTTTTTTTATCTTTTCCTAGTTCCTTGACTTTAAAACAGTGGAGTTGTTATTTTAGATCTTTTTTTTTTAAATGTATGTGTTTATAGCTATACATTTCCCTCTAGTACTGCTTTTACTGTGTCCTATACGTATTGGCTTGTGTTTTTGTCTTCCTTGGTGTTTGGATATTTTCTAATTTCCTTTGTTTTCTTTGTTTTTAGTACATTGGTTGTCTAAGAGTATGTTGCTTAGTTTCCACAAATCTGTACCTTTTGCAGTTTTCCTTCTGTTACTGATTTCTGTTGATTTCTTCATCATTTTATAATGAGAGAAGATACTTGGTATAATATCTATCTTTTAAAGTCTAATGGGAGTTAATTTGGAGCCTTACATCTGGTCTATCTTAAACAATGTCTCATGTGCAGTTAAGAACACAGGTATCCGGCTATTATTGAGCAGAGTGTTCTGTATGTGTCTGTTAGAGCCAGTTGGTTGATTGTGTTAAGTCCTCTATGCCTTTGTGTACCTTCTATCTTGTTATTCTAGCCATGATGAGAGTGGGGTATTGAAGTCTCCAATTATTATTGTGGAACTGTTTATTCCTCCTTTCAATTCTATCAGTTTTTGTTTTGTATATGTTGATGGTCTGTTACTAGGGATATAAATGTTAATAATTGTTATATACACTTGTTTCTTGGTGTATTAAACTTTTTACAAATATATAATTTCCTCTTTTGTCTTCTGTAACTGCTTTTGACTTAAAGTCTATTGTCTGCTTTGCCTCATATTAGTATAGGCATCCATACTCCTTCTTTCTCTTTTTAGTTTGAGACAGAGTATTACTCTTTCCCCCAGGTTGGAGTGCAGTGGTGCCATCAAAGTTCATTGCAACTGCCAACTCCCAGGCTCAAGTGATCCTCCTGGCTCAACCTTCTAAGTAGCTAGGAGTAATGGGACCTGCCATCACACCTGGCCAATTTTTAATATATTTTTTAACATTGATGTTGCCCATGCTGCTCTCATACTTCTGGTATGTGTCAAGTGATCCTCCTGCCTTGGCCTCCTGCTCTCTTTTAATTACTATTTTCATGAAATATCTTTTTTTACCTTTTTACTTTCAATCTATTTGTGTCTTTGGATCTAGTGAGTCTCTTGTAGATAGAACATGGTTGGATCATGTTTTTTTAAAATCCATTTTGCTAGTTTGTCTTTTGATTGCATAGTTTAATACATACATATTCAAAGGAATTATCTCACAAATAGCAAAACAAATTTGGTATTTGTTTTCTGCAAGTCTTATATCATTTTATCTCCCATTTCCTGCATTACAGTATTTTTATTTAGTTGATGGTTTTGTAGTGAAATATTTAAATGTCCTCCTTATTTTCTTTTTATGGTTATTTTCTTTGTAGTTAACATGAAAAATAGATTTAAAATCCTGAAGTTATTTGAATAAACTCTAGTTTGAACTTGTATCATTTTAACTGCAACACACAAAACTATAATATATTCCCTTTCAACTCTGTCCGTACTACTTTCAGCTATTTATGTCACAAAATTATACCTTTATACACAATGTTTTCAAAAACTTAAACCACCAAAAACATAAGCTAAAAGACGTCAAGGTGTTAGTCTTTTAAATCCTATAAAAAATTAAAGTGGGAGTTATAAATGAAAGTTACGATAATACTAGTTTTTATAATTGCTTGTGTATTTACCTTTACTGTGATTTTTATTTCTCTCTGTGGCTTCTAGTACTGTGTAATGTCCTATCATTTGGTCTGTAGGACTCCCGTTTGCACTTCTTGCAGGGCAGGTCTAGTGATGACTGACTCCCTCAGCTTTTGTTTATCTCAGAATGGCTTAATTTCTCCCTCACTTTTTAGAAACAGCTTATTTTTTTTCCAGAGATAAGATTCTTTTAAAAAAAAAATTTTTTTTATTAAGTCATACCTCTGTACATTAATGCAATTATGGGGTACAATGTGCTGGTTTCATATATAATTTGAAATACTTTCATTAGCCTTCACCTCATTTCCTTAGTTATTGTGTTAAGATTTAGATTCTACACTTAGCAGATTTAACATGTACCCTTGTAAAAGGCACCATAGATGCATGATTGACATTCTTTTTTTCTTTTTGCACTTTAAACATATTAGCCTCTACTTTATGGTCTCCAAAATTTCTGGTGAGAAATTTGCTGTTAATTTTATTGGAAGTCCCTGTATGCGATGAGTTACTTCTCCATTACTGCTTTTAAGATACTTCTATCTTATGACAATTTTATTATGATGTATCTTTGTAGAGTTAATTGAGCTTCTTGGATGTTTATATTTGTATCTTTCATCAAATTTGGAAAATTTTTGCCCTTATTTCTTTGTATATTCTCTTTGCTTCTATTTCTTTGTTTTGGAGTCTGTGGCTCACCTCTTTGTTCTTCCTCTGAGACTTCCCACAATGCATTTTTGGTCTACTTCGTGGTATCCCACAGATCTCCTGGGCTCTGTTCACTTTTCTTCAATCTTTTTCTTTCCATTCTTTCCTCAGACTTGATAACTTCAACTGTCCTGTCTTCAAGTTTGCTGACTTTTCTGCCTGCTCAAATCTAGCTTTTAATCACTCTTGTGAATTTTTTATGTCAGTTATTGCATCTTGCAACTCCAGAATTTTTTTTTATTTCCTTTTAGGTTTTCAATCTTCTTACTGATATTTCTACTTTATTCATATATCATTTTCTTGACTTTCTCCTTGTCTTAGTTTAGATCTTTGAGTATCATTAAGACAGTTCTTTTTTGAGTTTTTATTTAGATTATCTGCCATCATATCTTTCTCAAGGAAATTTCTGGTTGGTGCATTTTTTTTTTCTTTGAATGAGACATAGTTGCCTATTTCTTTGTATATCTATGATTTCATTTGTTCAAAACTGGCAATTTGTATCCAATAATGTCATAACTCTAGAAATCAGACATTCCCCCTTCCCTAGGGTTTTCTGTTTTGTTTTGCTTAATTGTTGTCGTCCATTTCTGGTCAGACATCAACCTGTGAATAAACTCAAGGTCCTCAGGTATTTTCTGAGCCTTGCTTTCCTCTGAACATACACAGTGACTTTCTAATTTCCCTTTGTATATTGCAATTACTTTTGAATGTCTCAGTCTTCTGTATCTGGCAACTCAAAAGAGAAAAAAAGAGAAAAATGAAAGGGGAGGGAGAGGCACAAGACCTTTATGTCTTCTGGAGGTCATTTCACTCAGAAGAAATGGGGTTTACAACAATGGGAGAGGTGTCACAACAATGGCCACAGACTCTTTGCCTATGATCTTCGATCAAAGGTAGCAATGAGAGCATAGATCCCCAATATTTAAGGATGTGGTTTATTTTGCCCATCCTAACTCCTTCAATCTTTGTGTAAGCTGCACCAAGATCTTCAGCACAGCTATCTGCCATGGGGCTGAAGGGTGAAAGATAGTTTGCCCTACCTGCTGAGCTGCTGAGCTAGAAGCTGGAATTGACTTAAATTAACCTCAATTTACTGTCCAAATCTTTATTGAAAAGTTGTACACCTTCAATAAATTCCAGATTTATTCCAAAACGGTTACATTGGGCAGCCTCTGCCAATGTGTTATCTGTGTGGGGAGACAGATTGTTGTTTCTTCGTACCCCACCATCTTTCCAGAACTTTCTTAGAACTTTTAACTTTTCTAGCTCCATTTGTCTTTTAAATAAAGAGGTTGGATAACATGAGTTTATAATTTTTTTCATGGTCTTTATCCCTATAATCTATTAAGACCTTCTTATAGAAAATTTTATAATTATAATTATATTTATGATTATATAATTATGCATGTAAATTTATATGTGGGATAAACTTAAATGAAGCTTTAATACATATGGGGAGAGGGTCTTTAAAAGTAATTTTCTGTAAGACTGTGTAGGTTTATTGAGTCTTTACTTTGTACACTCTAAGTCCTCACTCTAAGGACTCCAGAGTGAAATGTATATTACACATGTGGCACTGAAGGTGAGATCTCAGGTGAGCACTGTAAGCTCTGAACCTTTGGGAGTTCTCTTGTTGGAATACTGAGACATCACGGCTCAATCAGGCTAAAAATCTATTTGCATAATTTCTGTGATTTCCTCTTTATGTTCCATGCCCACCTGCTCCTGCTATGACTTCTAGAGGGAGAGAATCATAGAGGAGTTCTGATGACAAAATGGAAACTGATCACAGATTCAAAAAGTAGAGTGTTCATTCCAACAGGGAGGGCACCACTTTGACTAAGGAGATGTAGCTGCCATTTTCAGAAAAAGGAATGTTTGGACTAAACACCCTAAAAATTTTGACAGCAAGCAATTAGGATATTGGGGAAATACATAGCAAAGGAAATGGTGGATACCCCATCCCTGGGGCCATTTGAGAGTCAACAGGATAAGGAAGTAGAAAATCTGTACTAAGAAGGAATTCTCTACTGATTCCCCCTAGGTCTGAGGGATGACATAATGGTCTTCTTTATCTGTAATTGCTACTTTTCAGACTTTATATATTTTCCAGGGCTTTATAATGTTGCTATTAGACCAGACTGCCCAGTGTGCCCCCTCCAAGAAAAAAGAGGAAAAAAAGCTAAACAAATCCTAAAGTAGTTGATCCAAGGAGCATAAAGATATACCCAGATGGAAACTGGGCGTTGTAAAATGCTCCACTGTGAATTTCATTATTCCCTGAAGGTGGTCTACCACGATGAGAGAGATATCATCATCATTGTACTTTATTTATCTGGTTTGCTGTCAGGTTTAATTTCAGGAGTGAAAAATTAATGGGACAACAAATTCTCATAGCACTGGGTGAAAAGTATTTGCATGTGTTTTTGTTCTGTCCTCTGATGTTTTCCAAAAAGAAGCTTGGGGTTCTCAGTGATGACTCAGTTCACTCAGCCCAGGGGAAATCTAGAACCTCATATCTGCCGTTTGAAGGTGGGGAATATGGGTTTCTCTGTGACCCAAGAACAGGAGACATTATTGGTTCCTCTCAGTCAAGTGGGTTTGGAAACAGTGGAGACTTCACATCTTTTGTATTTACCTGGATAGAGTTGGAACACATTCTTCTTAGTAAATCATCACAAGAGTGGAGAAGCAAGAATCCAAGGTTCTCAATTCTAATATGAAGTCAGTAGATGATCTAATACATGCCAAATTCAAGGTGGGGGGCAAGAGAACAAGGAAGCGGGGAGAGGAGAGGAGTGAGGGGGATGGGTGGGCTCCAACTTCATGGACACAAAGTTAGGGTATATGACTCTTGAGGGTGGGACACAATTATAAGAGGGGCTTTACTTAACAAATGCAAATGATGTAACCTAATTCACTATACCCTTAATTAACCTAAAACAATAATAAATAAATAAAATAAACAACACAAATAAGTATGTGTGAATGAGTGTTAGTTGTGCTGTAGGCGTTGGTGACTGCCTTGCATCCTTCTTCATACATATCTTTGTGTTGCTGATTTATAGTTATGAATTCTTGAGATGGCATAAATGTGAGTCCAACTTAGGCAATTTGGAGGTTCCTTCCCTATCATACACAAAGTCTAAGCAGTACCATAACGGTTAGGCTCATGGTCCCCACAGCGTGGAGTCCTCTCTGTGGCAGCAGCTCTCAGGGTAGCTTAGAAGCACCATCTAGATGCATGGAAAAAAAAAAAAACATGATGAGAGAAATAGGTATTTTCATGAATTCTGGGTGTAACACTCAAGGCAACCTACCTTTTTGGGGAAAAAAATGGGAAACTTGGTCTAATATCCATCCCATTCTTGTCTGGGTTGTCCAAAGGAGTTCACAGCCCCAAGAGTTCTTCCTTGGTTACTTACCATGCTTATTTCTGGGTACATATGAAAAAGCGATCATTAGAAACCTACATTTCATAATTTTTTTTCTTAGAATTGCTCTATGTGTGTGGCAACTTTTAAATTCTTAATTTTTTTCTACTAAATATTCTTTTAGAAAATTCCAACTTTTAGTTTGAAAAGAAGGGAAAATCTCACTCATGTCATCAAGGGTCACGATGTGCCCTACCTGGCAGACACCTTGCATCAAAAGCATTGCCACTCCTGACACCAGGGCCAGCAAAGCTGGAATTCACGGTAGCGGGAGAGACGGAATGGAGGCCCACGTTCCACCCAGTTTTGAGGGTTGACATCTTCCTGCCAGCACCTTTCCTTTATTCCTTCACTTGGAATCCAACTTAGCGAAGTCAGAAACTTTCCTGTTTAGTTCATAATTTCAAATGGAGTAAAACAGAGCACTGGCATTAAACTGGAAACAAATTTCAAGTTGGTTGATTCCAACTCATTATTGCCCAACCCTCCCCCGCCCTTGCTCCCTCCTCTTTCCTGCCCTTCAGGAGTGTCTGAAGGTAGTTTTTCCTAAGGATACTTTTTCTGGGCAATTTTGGAGCCTTTCCTTTCTGACTCCTAGTTCTTTTTCCTCTGCCTCCATCACTGAGCCAGTTCCTTTGCCTCTCTTCGTCTAGGACCAAAGCCTGTATGTTAGAGTGATGGTGTCAGGAGTGCCTGGTGATGTCATAGTGCCCTGGGAGATCTGGCAAAAGCATCGATCCTCCTCCTTATGTACCTGGAAAATTATTGGTACCCAAAGGGCCATCACATCTTCTGTACATACACCAGTCGTTGTAGAAATAGTGAGGGCCTCGTTCACTCTGGGCATTTACATGTTTGACAGATTTCTATAAAACACCGTGTAGAGAATTCAGATTTAAGGAGCCGAAGTTATTAAAACGGGGTGGGGTGCAAGGAACCGTGCCAATAAAAACAGACAATGTGGTCTTTTAATCCTTTCCACAGGAATTCAGGCAAAAGGGGAATAAAATAATCCTACAGGGTCACTTGTAATTCAGCTTAAACTAAGCTCAGGAAACTGAAGGATATTTCTCAGAAGGCTGATTTATGCGCTTAGAGTAACTAAGTCCCAGGTGTCGTAGGAAGTAAGACAACTTTTAGTGATGTCCTAGCCGCCGTGCTCAAACTAACTGCCTAAATAAATTTCTGATTTCTCTTTCAAGCATTTCAGAGTCAGTTCTACTGGGACTGTCACAGCCCTAGATTCCCTGTTAGAAGGGGCGATCACTGTAAGGGAAGTCCAGGGCCCTGTGTCGGCTCCACATTATAAACAAATTGTGTTCCAGCGTTTGTCTGTGAGTCATTTCTTTGGAAACATAAACACATTTTCTTTACAGAAACAGAGGTAGACACAGTTAGTTTCCCTGGCTCTCGTAATCCTCCAAAGTCTATTTAAAGCATACTCAGGTCAAATCTCCTGTATGACATGAAAACCAGAGAATAGTCATATAATCACATAAAACTAGGGGATGAGGGGACCAGATTTGATCAATTTTTTTCTCCTTGACTCCCCTTTTCCCTCTTCCATTTATCCCTTAATTAGAAGAGGATAAAAGATAGCCGGGATCTTGGTGAATATCCTGATTGAGATCTTTCCACGTTTTCAAAGATTTTGGAGGCCAGTGGCACAGATTCTTGATTATAACGAATTACGCACAATTCATCTTTTATGACAGAGAAAATAGCAAGAAAAATGGTTGCACAGGGAAAGGAAAAGGAAATTTATCTAGTGATTTCTATGGGAGGGAGGCCTTTTTAGTGCAGCTGTTGTTGCTAAGTCAGGATGTCTTGGAAGCTGAGTGTTTCAAAGTCAAATTTACTTGGAACCACAAAGCATCGTTTTTCTCCTTGGTTCCAGTGACCTCACTCACCCAGATCTTTGGCGTGCAGGCTAATGAAATGCAAAATAAAAATATTTTTGGCAATCTGTGTCATTTTTCCCCTTAAAAATGCCCTGAAGTGGTGGTATAGAGTGGAACTAACACATCCCAAATGTAGGTGGTCAGAGGGAGACAGAGGAGAAACAAAGAGCTGGAACGTATCACATTCCGGATAAAAAGACCTTGATAACTGGGCTGACGGCACTTGGAATTTTCCTGTTTCCTTCTGAGAAGGAGAGACCAGGAGCTGAATGAAGTGCTTATCTAAGAAGTGTCAAAGCCCTTTAACAGTGTTGTTACAAGGATGTTGGTAAAGCAGGGTGAAGGTTTTCGCAGGTACAGAAGGGATTATATTTGACTGAATGCCTTTTCTTGCTAAGTGTTAGTCTGTGCTCTCCTAGTGCCAAGCCCTTAAGGAGTTTATTTAAAGCCTATCAGAGCGATTCCTTTATCACTGTCTTAATATGCGCTGTAAGGAATTCAGCATCCCAGCAGTGGCATGGATGCCACCAGATAATTCCAGTTGAGTGTTTGGGAGAAAAGTCACTCAAAAGCAGGCAACTTCTGCCTGTAAATTATAGCTACAAGAGTCTGTCTAAGAAAGACATCTCTGGGATATTCCACATGGGGCTTTGGGATAGGGGGATGGATTGCCAACAGATTACACCCCACTTCCAGTGAGAAGTCATTTGAAAGAGTCTCAGCTGATGTCACAGTCCTCTAATGAGAGGGAAGGGTGAAGTCAGGAGTATATTCACATGAAAGAGTTCAATTCAGAGGCAGAGGGCTAAGAGGGTCGAGAAGCAGTTGGATGTTTCAGAGGAACAAACACTGTTTCCACGGGGTCTTACATCTTGGTCCACGGACCCCATGTTAATATCTCCTATGAGCAATTTTTTAAGTGTAATATGTATAATTTAAACTCAAAAGATAAAAAGAAAAATCCTACACACAAGAGTCACTGTAATGATATTAGAAGAGAAGCAATTGTTTGTCTTTTTAAAGATAACCGCGGAGTGACAGCTCGCAGCACCAGAGGATCACACTTCAGTGGACTGGGCATACCAAGTGTCAGACCAAGTGAGATTTTTAAAGTGTGTGGATCAAAGGCAAAGAGAAGAGCTCCTGGTCAGGGAAAACATGTCAAGAGATGATGTGAGCAGGCACAGAACCCGGAGAACAATCCAGAGGGAGGGAAAACACTGACAAAGGGGCAGGTGGGAACTGGGGGTGAACAGAAAACCCCCAGAAAGGCATGGGGTGTCAAGAATCAACTGTAGTCAAGAGACTGAGCTGCCCTGTTCTCACCTGACCGCTTCTCCCTAGTAAAGAAAATTGTTTTCAAATTAGAATAAAACAAACATGGTAAAGAAACATCTAAAGCCCAGGATAGGAGAATTATTTCAAAAGGCATCTAGCTCCTAAAATACATCTAAATGTCTAGGTCCAGACACGTTAGTCCTAGGATACCGAGAAAGCTTTGCTGATGGGATTTATTGAAATATACTTTTAGGCTGAGCACGATGGCTCACACCTGTCCTCCTAGCACTCTGCAAGGCCAAGGCTGGTGGATTGCTTGACCTCAAGAGTTTAAGACCAACCTGAGTTAGAGAGACCCACATCTCCACTAAAAATAGAAGATACTAGTGGGACGTGGTGGCGCATGCCTGTAGTCCCAGCTACTTGGGAGGCAGAGGCAAAAAGATTGCTTGAACCCAGGAGTTTGAGGTTGCTGTGAGCTATGATACCACAGTATTAGCCAGGGTAACAGAGTGAGACTCAGTTTCAAAAAAAAAAAAAAACCCTTTACTTAAAATAATTACAGGGTCTTGGCTCGGCGCCTATAGCTCAACTGGCTAAGGCGCCAGCCATGTACACCTAAGGTGGCGGGTTTGAATCCCCAGCCTGGACCCGCCAAACAATGATGGCTGCAACCAAAAAATAGCCAGGCGTTGTGGCAGGCGCCTGTGGTCCCAGCTACTTGGGAGGCGGAGGCAGGAGACTCGCTTGGGCCCAGGAGTTGGAGGTTGCTGTGAGCTGTAATGCCACGGCATTCTACCCAGGGGGACAGCTTGAGGCTCTGTCTCAAAAAAAAAAATAATAATAATTACAGGGTCTTGGAAAAGTGCAAAGAAATACACAGGAGGTTCTGTGCAAACTTTATCCGGCCACACCCAATGCCTGCAGATGGGAGTTTTAAAACCACTGAGCATATTTTTGAAAATCTACAGTGGTGGGAATGGTACCACCAGACCAAAGGATAAACACATATTTTTGAGATTTTAAAAAGCAATGGGAAAGTAGTTTCTGAAATCTGTTCTTTGTTGATCTCATAATAGAGTATCTGCTAAAGTCTAGGAAGGGTGGATCAATTAATGTTTGATGCAGGCATACAAGGATCCAGAATGATTTCATTGTGAGCAAGCTGGGCCATTTACTTTTTTGGAGAGAATTTCTTGGTTGATAGACTTAATGTGTTTGCCTACACCATATCTGTTTTTCCTCAAATTACCTGAAAATACATCTGTAGACAAATTGGTTTTGACTGTAGCTTAGGTGAGTTCACACCTAGCACCAGGAAATTATTGAATCAGGATCAAAACTGAAGGCATTTCTAACAGCATGGCAAGGCCTTTGCACAAACTCGCACACTAGAGGCCTGAACTAAAATTGAAAAGTTACTTTAGTTGTTGGAAGGCTAGGTTAAAACCATGAAGATGAATTTTGATTATTTTAAAAGAATCACAGTGTGGAAATACAGGGTGCGAGAAATGTGTTTTAATAGCAATTAGTGTGAAAAGACTTCAGAGTTCTCGTTGTCATCTCAATATGAATCATAAGTGGGAAAATCCGGAGTAAGTTTAGACATTATGTGTCTAGCACAAGAGAGTGTAGAGTTACACCATAGTTAGCACTGTCAAAACCTCCTTGGAATACTGTGATCAGCCCCAGGTCCCAATTTTAAGAAAGACATTTTACAAATCATTACTCGTTCAGAGAAAGGTGAGGGTTCTGCGGACACTTTTGAAAAAGAGAGGTGACAGCAGATACAGGAAGGGCTATCATGCAGTAGAATAACTACATTAATTCCCTGTGACCTAAAGTACAGAAATAGTCCCAAGATTTCAAGGACGCACAAAGTATTCTTAAGTTAATCGAAGGACATTTACAAACATTTTATAAATTAAGGACAGGAATCAAACATCATGTTTTAGTAATTCAATTGATTTGAGTGTTAGAAGCATAAGGGAAAGATCTGAAAGAAAGATATAGATTTGAGAATCAACCTGTAGTTTGAATGAGATGACTAGTAAGTATGTGTTCATTTCCTGTGACTCACTTCATCCTAGGGTGTCCTTTATCAGCTACCAGAAAGCCAAACTGTATTTATATGTGTAGTTCTCGGGGGAGATGACCTATAATAAATAGTCCGCAAAGATCCCACAACCCTAAAATTTAAACTTTCCTTCTATACAGTCAGAAAAGAGTTTTGAATATAGGTAGTCCAAAGGCTATGAATGACATAGGTTCTGTAGGTTTGTTCTTAAGTTGAATTTGTATGTAAGTCAGAACTGGTACATTTACATATTACCTATAAGAGCCTCTGTTCTTAAAATTGAGTTGTACATCAGTCAGTACTGATACTGTATCAATATCGATAACCCAGGAACTTACTATAATAGCCTCTGTTCATAACTGCAAGTTGAATGTAAGTTGGATGTTTGTAAATTGGGGTCTGCCTATAAGAGGATACTTGAGGTGTATTAATTTTTAAAGTGCAGTAGAGGAATGAGAAGAAGTAATTGGAGATGTGTAAGAACAGCAGGGCATGTATATAGTGACAGAATTCAATGGGAGGAAATTTGGAAGAGAGGGAGTGATCAGACGTTCAAATACTTTGGAAAAGTTTTGTTAAGACAAAATTCACAAGATCCTTGGAAGAGGCGACACAGTCATATTAAACAAGGCAAATGCTGTACAAAGCAACATCATGAGAGCTATCAGAGTGCCAAGTGGCAGACTAATTTAAAAGAAATGGCACAGAAAAGGGCTGTGAGGTGTGAAGGAGGAAAGTTTCAGTGGAGAGTGCTGGAGCTCTAAGGAAATCCTGGTGGTAATGGTAGGATAAAAGCTAGAATTGGAAGTGAACACACCTTTCTTTTATTCCAATCAAAGGCACTTTTATAGTTAAACATCTTTCCTCTTTTTATGTCTTCCGAACAAAAACACATCTTCCTTCAAGGACAGGAATCAAACATCATATTTACATAAGAAGTACCTAAGTGTTTGAAGATGACTATTAAGTCTCTCTTGACCTTCTTGCCTCTAGTTTCAAGAGTTCCCAGTCCTTAGGGAGGAGATTATTTCCAATGAAGAGCCTCACAGAACTTGATTAGGAATCAGGATTTGACTTGATGGGTAATGAGAGCTTCTTCCAGATTCTGAGTGAATTTCACCACAATCCCTCCAAAAAAAAATTAAAGACAAGAATTTTGAGTCATAACTTTCTATGCAAAAAGGGTTGGGAAAAGGCCAAACACAAGTCTCTTATGGTTGGCCTCTGGCCACAGTGGTGAAAAGGGGGAGGAAGAGGCAGAGCTGAGCAATGCTGGACAGGTGGGAGTGCAGAGCTTGGTCAAGCACAGAATGTATGATGGATGCGGGGATTGAACTCTCCTTGACTTCCTAAAGTTCTCAGCAGCCTGAGCGCTCAGACAGGTGAAACTTGGAGAAAAGGCCAGCGCTTGACTGTCACATCTTATTACCCAAGCAGTAGAGATGTTTAAAGAGAGCAGTGGAAGGAAATATGAAAGCCCACAGCACACTTCTGATGCAGTACGGTGAAAGAAAGATCAAAAGCTCCTCTTAACTGGATTTTGTTTTCTGGTTGTTGGGATAAAAGTGGAAATGTTCAAAAGGACCTGGAGTGTCTTTAACAGAGTTAGGTTCTGAAAATCTCTAAGGATTAGAGGGAGCCCAAGCGACTAAGGACATCTGTTTTTCTCTATTTGGGGAGAGAAGATGGAAAGAAAGGGAAGCTCCTCCCTGGAAATCAGGGCACCCATTACTTGGCACAGGTAATGGAAATGAAATCCACATTTGTTGAGCCTCTACTTGGTTCTAGGCCCTTTATATATGTTTTTTTCATATTGTTGTTGGCTTGTTTGAGTAAGAGTCTCAAGCTGTCACCCTGGGTAGAGCAACCTGCAACTCTTGGGCTCAAGTGATCCTCTTAGCTCAGTTTTTCTATTTTTAGTAGAGATGGGGTCTCACTTTTGCTCAGGCTGGTCTACGAACTGGTGAGCTCAAGCAATCCACCCTCCTCAGCCTCACAGAGTACTAGGATTACAGGCATGAGCCACCATGCCAAGCCCTTTTTTATTGTTTAAATCTGACAATAGCCCTCAAAGGAAGAATAAAACATGAAGGAAGGAAAATGAGGATTATATAAAAGCATTGTTGAGTATCTTGGTTGCTGATAGTCTTGGGAAGCCTCTTTCCTGCAGAGAAATAAACAGACTCTGTGTCAAAGAAGCGTGTGTTCCCTCTGAAACAAGGAGAATGCTCAAGATAGAAAATCATGAGCCTTGAGGGCAAGGGATGGTCTCAGAATGTAATCTGTGCAAAAGGGGGGTTAAGGGTCGACCTAATGATCAAAGAACATTTGTCCACAAAGCAGACAGGATAGTAAGGGATTCTATGGTCCTTCATGAAAATAAGGTCCAATTATCATTATCTCCCCCTTTTAAAATGAGGCACCAGGACAAGGAGAAGGAGAGCTGGAACCGAGATGGTGAGACCCTTCCTGCTCTGTGATAATGGCCACCAGCTTTCTCCAACCTGTGGGTCTCTGCCAGTGTTTCTAAAGCACAAAGACCAGCGGCACAGTTCTCACTCAGATGTCTACATGTTGCAGGAACTGGGGTCATTTCTACCACAAATGCACAAATTATCAACTTGCATACAGTGCTTTGTTTCACCATCACACATTCCACCTTGGGACGACAGGGCCGTGTGGCTCCCTGCAGCTTCTTCAGGGTCATGTGGAAGATGCAGTAATGGCAGAGGGTGGGCGAACCATCTCCTCTCAGATATGTAGCCTCTTTCTAGCAAGGAAAGAGGTCGCTTGCTTCCAGAACTTGCTGGAAAATAATGTAGCAAAATCCTTTCATGCTGGGTGGATTTAGCTGTGTTCCCCCGGGGACTAATATTTCTTTTGAGGGTTCTTTTCTCAAGATCTTTATGAACGTTTGAAAAGAGGTCCCTGTAAAAGAAAGCTACCCTGGTCTCCTGCACACAGGCCTCTGAATTATGAGCGATTTCTAGTGTGAATGCCGTGTTAATGCCGTACCATGGGTGACAGTGAAAATGCACCCAAGTCCGGAAGTTCAGATTTATGGTTTCAGTAACAGTCTTAACTTCTCCTCTGGTCTGCTCAGTGTTTTATGTTATTGTAGTTTCAATGAAATTTATGCCTCAGTGTGCATCGTGAGTGAGTTATGGTTACTCTGGGAATGTTAATTTTGCATTTCCTGACTTCTGTGTGTTCAAAGGGACAAGTTTCCACAAATGGCCTACAGAATACTACACCGGACCCGCTGACGCTGTGTATTTCCCTCTGTCTGTGGAGTGGGAATGAGGCACCTCCACGGATGGGGCTTCCTTGTGTCTTCTGCTGGGTCTACATCTCACAGGAGCAGAGGGGGAGGGGGGGAACACATTGCTGCAGGTGCACGTGCAACCCAGGTGACAAGACAAGTAATGGAGAAGGAGAATCGCAGGGACGGGTTGTTGTTGTTATTGATAGTATCACTTATTGAGCACTTACTGCATGCCAGGAATTGTGCCAAATACAGTAGAACCTCCATAGTTGACCATCTCCCTCCATTAACCATCTCCTTAAGTTGACCTGATTTTCATAGACTGGACATGTACTACATGTATGTATCAGTACAGCAGGCCTAGTTCCTCATGTTGACTACATCTGTATGTCGACCAATTTGTTCCAGTCCCTTGGGTGGCCAACTTACAGAGCCTCTATTGCATTTTTCTTATGTTCTTCATGTTGCTTTTGTCTTCACCCTTGGAAGTAGGTTTTATCATCTCAACCCTGATGGAGATAGAAAATTCCCCATTGCTCATGGACAGTTCCTGACCAGCAGAGCCAGGATTCAGATTTAGTTGTGTTGATCCAAAAGTCCAGGATTTCCCTGGGGCTGCCTCTCTAGTCACCAAATACAGAAATGCAGTTCCAGCTCAGTCCTCACAGCTGGGTCAGAGGCACAGGGCTTTGACCTTGGTTTCTTCTCGGCTGAAACAGGGACAACACATAGCTAACAGACTATTGTTTGCTTAAGGGGGATCAAGTTTACTTAGAACTTTGCAATTATCATTGGTTCTCTCTGTCAAGGACCTCAAGCTCATGATGTTGGTTCAGCCAAAGAGAAGCGGCCAAGTACAAAAACCCTATCTATATTTATCCTTGGTTACAAGCTACGTGAGGACCAGAACTCATTCATCACATATATCCAGTGATGCTTTGCACGGAGACACTATTTTCTGGTTGAATAAATGTTTTGTCCTACGCTAGTCCCCTTCCAGAATCTCTCTCCTGTCTCCTACTGTCTTGGGCACAGTTGTGTGCTCTGTACATGGGACATTTTCTGTCTCCCCAGCAACTTATTTTCTGTTTGGGAACTGATGTCCTGCTCCGGCAGCAATTTATTGTGTTTCTACTCTCAGGAATCTGAATAGAAACAAGAGATTCTTTTGCACACAATACCAAAACCCACAGCAATTCTCAGGATGGGGGTTCTTGGCGCTGCAGCAGGTTCTGAGGGGTGGATTGTGAAGCAGACCCTGGGCCCCCCTAAAATCACACTAGTCCTGGGTTCTCCCCTGTCCATATCAAGTGGCAAGGGGGCCAACCTCCCCACCCATGTAGACTTACCTACCCACAGGAGACCCAGCTATCCCCACAAGCTGTGTTTCTTAAGAAGTGCTAGAGTCTGTGTCCTGGCATCCTTGCAGTGGTGAGCTACTTCTTTGGCCGTATCCAGGGTTCTTCCCCATGTTCCTTATGCTTCTGAAGGCTCTTTCTAGGTGCCTGACATTAAGGCTTGTGCTTCCCAGCCATACAGGTGATGAACAGCCTCAGTGTTCTCCGCATGGGGCCCACATTACCATTCACTGCCTGTGGGGCCCTCTGCTGCTTCATGCTGTCATGATGGTTCTCTTGCTCTGCTGGAGCAAATGATCCCGACATCATTATCGTTATGCCGAGGCTTCACACTCACCGGCATTCCACGGACGAAAGGGCCTCTGGCTCCTGAGGTCTGACCGCACTCTTCCTTCCATTAAGCCGGCTTCCCCCCAAGACCATGATGCCCTGATTACTCCCCCACCCTTCCCGGGTCTCTGGATGTCCTGGCTCAATTTTTCTCTGAGATTAAAAAAGGCAAGGTTATGAAACTAGTTAAGTAGGTCACTCTTAATGGTGAAAGGTAAGCCCTGGAGGTTTAAATCACAACCTTGCCACTTAATATCTGGGTGACAGGGAGCAAGTTGCTGTCACTCTCTCGGACCTGGTTTCTCATCTGTGGACTCGGCTGTGTGGAGACTGGGCGGTCGTTGGTGAGTCCCCACCACCTATTCCTAATGAGGACGAGTCATAGTGTAGATTCCCTGGAGGGAGGATTTTTTATTGATAGTAAAAAAAATTAAAAGAGCTATCAGCCAGATTTTTTATTGATGGGCAGAAGGAAGACGAGATTGTAGAGAGAAATATTACTATAACTGCAAAGATTACTGTGTTTAGTCACTTGATTTTCTTCACAAGCAATGAAATAAAGTGATTTATTTTGGTTTTGTACCCTGTTTGTGAGAGAGTGTGTGTGTTTTCACTTAAAGTTTCTTTTTTCTTGCAAAAGCAGCCCAGGCATCGATCCTTTTCAACAAAAATGTAGAGCCTGCTTTTAGTGCGCCTGAAACTCTGTGAAGCGTTGGCTAAAGCCAAGTCCCTTGCCGGTGAAACAAAAAACATCACAATAAATGATTATAATATATTGTGACCAATGCCACCAGACTGTCTCAAACAAGAGTTCACTTTTGTGGGCTCCTGCTCCTGCCCCAGGAAACGGAAGCATTTATGGGAGATGTTCTGAAGGGATTCTCCCTGGGCTCCTCCCCCGTTCAGAGGGGGACATCTCCGTTGACACATCTGCTATTGTGGCAGACAAAGCCTTCCAGAAAGTAGTTTGTTGTAGCTTAAGGCAGCTGTAGGGATAGGAGGTCTTTCAGGATTGGTGCTCTCTGCCAATTCTTCTTCTTCCTTTTTTTTTTTGAGAGAGAGAGAGTTTCACTCCTGCCCCAGGCTAGAGTACTGTAGCATCATAGCTCACAGCAAACTCCAACTCCCAGACTTAAGCAATCCTCTTGCCTCAGCCTTCCAAATATCTGGACTGGTGGCACCCACCAGGATGCCTGGCTAGTCTTTCTAATTTTTGTAGAGCTCAGGCAATCCATCCTCCTCAGCCTCCCAGAGTGCTGGGATTACGGGTGTGAGCCACTGCTCTTGAATTCTTTAAAGAACGCTCAAAACGTTCTCCACATTAGGGCCAAACAGATGTGTGCCCTAATACGTAGCAAGGTTTTGGGGGTCGTTTTTTTATTTTCTCTGTGCATACGTAGAGACACAACAGGGTTGGATGACTAGCGGATGACAACAAAGGAAAGCCTCTGGGTAACAGCCATGCACTAGTCTACCCCACAGTTCAAATGAGGGCTGTGTGTTTGCTTGTTCTGGTAGCTGAATGCCCCGGGAATCTAAGATTCCATCGGCATGTCCACACATGTATACACATATGCCTTCACAGGTGATCCCTTCCTCAGCTGAATGCCAGCAAACAGCAGGTGATTCGAAAACAGCCTCAGTATCTGGTATGAGGTCGGACAATTAAGTCTGTGAACTCATCCAAGAAAAAGTGCTACTTACATCAGTGGTAAATATCACTGTGGTCTCCAGATGGCCAAGGCAGAGGGTGTATGTCGAAGGTGACCATAGTGATACCCACCCATGAGGTAGGTAGAACTTTTTATAGGATGAGGTCTTGAACTTGATTATCTGATCTTACAAGTCAGTGCAGTGAATTAAATGATTTACTCCCACGGCCCCCAACACACACACACACTGCAGATAAATTCTCACTGTTACCATTCCTCCTTAAGTTTTTGGTATAGTCCCAATTCAAAATATTCTGTTCCATTTTCAGGTTTGTTTCAGATCATGTGTCCTGACTTAGCACTTACAAATATACAGTCTCCATGCAAATATTAAATTTCAGCGTTTTTCCCCCCTAGCACATTAAAGAGATGTTAAGTGTTATTTCCTCACGATCCCAGAAGCTGAGGTTTTCTGTCTGTCCTGGGTGGCCTCGTCCTGGGCTGAGTTCTCTTTTGCATTCTTCCCTTATCAACTGTCTCTCCAAGTTTCTGGTATTTTCCACCTTCATGCTACCATGTGACCTTAGTAACCAAAAGTAGTGTTAGGGTGGGCAGAGCTAGGAGTGTGACCAGACGATGCCCTGGCGTCATTTCAGTTCTGTGACTTATCTCCAAGTCTTCCTCAGGAACGGACATTGTGCTCAGCCAGGAAGGAAGCGGTTAGACATTTCTATGGCCTTAAGTTGTCACTGCAATTGCAAATCTTGTTCTGGGAGCCATTTAATTCCTCGGTGGTTCAGGTTTCCTCAAGTGAAAAAGAGGGATACAATTTGTACCAACTTCATGGTGTTGCTGTGGGGCACACGTGAGTAAATACATTTAATCAGAATAGCACAATCTAAGTATTCACTTCCGATGCCATCACTACTACTGTCACTAGGAGAGTGCATCAGAATTAGCCTGAGCCCTGGTTTGCCGTGACACCAGACCGCTTAGGAAGTTCTTATCAGCACAAAGAAGGGAAGAAGAGGGAAAGTAAGCAGGTGTCTGACAAAGACCAACGCGTGAGTTGCAGGTTAATGAGGGTTAACACAACCCTGTTCAAGCAGCTCACACGAGTTCTAGAGCCTGGTTTTGTTTTTTCTCGTGTATCTCTGTTTGCGTTGCAGAGACAAGCCGATGAATTTGCCAGCTGCCCCCTCTTCCTCTGACTTAGCCAGCGGGCCTCTTGAAAAGCAACACAGAGAGGCCACAGCTGAGCATCACATCCCGTCATCTCTTGTCCTTGCCTCTCACTGTCTGTGAGCGTCACCATGTGGCACCATGTTCCTTCCCAGGCACTGGTGGCACTTTCCTGACATTCTTCTCCTTTCCCCTCCTCATTCTATTCCACACCCAGTTACAACATACGCACTAATATTTAGGTGGAATTTACACTACGACCACTACCCGAGAAATTATGCATTTCTAAATATTGGCCTTCTACTATTTGAGCCCAAATGACATGTCCCTATATTTTCTGTCTATTCAGATGACTAGTAGTTAACTTGGATGGTGGTTTTTCAGATTGTTTGATTTTACTTAAACTTGAACCTCCTTCTCCAACCCTTGAATTCTTTTCTCATGTAATCAACCATTTGTGTTTGATTGTCTAAGAAAAAAAAAGCGTCGTATGGAGATTAGATAGATGCAAGCTTGCTTTCAGAAAATGCAGTTTTCTTAAGATACTGGAGTGTGATGGTTTCCTTTCCTTGACACGAATATTATGCCTTATCTAGACCTACTATTGAGAGGCACAAGAAAATGGACCTGCAAAATGAAAGTTTGTTTTAAACTTTGACATTCATCCATTAAAAAAAAAAATCCGTGAAGTTGTTAATTAAAAAAAATAATCCAGGGTGCAATGCGGTGGCTCATGCACCAATCTTAGCACTTTGGGAGGTTGAGGCAGGAGGACTGCTTGAGGACAGGAGTTTGAGACCACCTGAGCAACATAGTAAGACCTCGTCTATACTAAAAATAGAACAATTACCCAAGTATGATGGTGAGCATTTATAGTTCCAGCTACTCTGGAGGCTGAGGCAAGAGGATTTCTAGAGCCTAGGAATTTAAGCTTGCTGTGAGTTATGATGGCATCACTGCACTCCAGCCCAGGTGGTAAAACAAGAGTCTATCTCCAAAGAAAAAGTAGTTTGAGCTGGGTGTGGTGGTTCACGCCTGTAATCCCACATTGTGGGAGGCTGAAGTGGGAAGATTGCTTGAGCTCAGGAGCTCAAGGATTGTCTGAGAGAGAGTAAGACCCTGACTCATGAAAAAAATGGAAAAACCCAGCCAGGTGGCCACGGTGAGCACCTGTAATCCCAGCAGATTTGGAGGTTGAGGTAGCAGGATGTCCATAGCCCACTGAAGTTGCAGTGAGCTAGGACACCATCGCACTCTGCTCAGGGCATAGGGTAGAACTCTGTCTCAGCAAAAAATAACAAGGAAAAAAAAAGAAAGAAAGAAAAAGTAGTTTGAGCCAGGGGTGGTGGTAGTGCATTTCTCGATTCCCAGCTACTCAGGAGGCTGAGGAGTGAGGATTGATGGAGCCTGGGAATTTGAGGCCAGCCTGGATAACACAGAGACACCTGGCTCTGGCCTCTGAAAATAAATAAATAAACAAACAATTAAAATTAGGTGGTAACAAAGAGTGATTGAATAATACTCATTAAATTTAGAATTTAAGGTCATATATGTGTGTTCTGTCTATCTATCTATCTATCTATCTATGTGTCTGAATGTATGTATAAAGGAAATGCTAGCCAAGTGAAAATAAAACAAAAGCAGTTTTCAGCCCACAGTGGCTGCCAGTGGCAAGGTCCTGGTTGGCTTTTGTTGAGGTGTTCTACATGTCACAGTGTTGGGCAAATGACAGATGGCGGATCACTTTGATTTTTGCCACTGTCCCTGGCTATGGGAGCTCATAGGAAGCACCTCAGATGAGAGTGTGCACACTGGTAGGAGCGTAGACATCAGGAAAGAGGACAGAAGCCAAACGGCAGGTGGACAGACAAGAAAATTTTCCTCTTATTCTGTTCCAAGGTGCTTAATTTTGGTAAATGCTTTGTTTTCTGCTTGTCACACACAACCTTCTTTAATTCTGGTCAGCGTCACACACAGGCATTTATCACTTTATAATACACTGTATATTGTGTCTTATTTATTTTATTTGTTTTTTATCTTCCCCCACCCCCACACTAGGATCTAAGCTCAGCGAGGGCAGGGACCCTTTGTCTGCTTTGTTCACTACTGTATCTCCCGCTCTGAGGACAGTGAGTGCCTGGCACACAGTAGGTACTCAATACATACTTGTTGAATAAGCATGTGATTTCCTTACAGTTCCACAGACAAAACACTAGACCTTAACCTGAACAGGGTACCCAGAAGCCCAACTGCAGTGACCTTTCTTAGAATCATAGGTCTTTTGAGACCAAAGAAACTAGGAAATTCCCATAAGGAGCCCGAGGTCCAGAGTATCACAGAGCAAATCAGTTAAGTAACCAGGAGGAGAAATCTGGACTCCTCATCTGCTGCTCTCTCTACAAACAAGCCTTTCCCCATTAATTTCACTTACTCCAACTGCTGGAACACAGCAGGGACCTCTTCCATCATAACAGCTTACCCTCTGGGGTTCTCTTCAGGTGTGAGCTTTGCAGTGCTGGGCCTACCCTGGGATCCCTTTGGTGGCCTGTCTGTCACAGTCTAAGAGCGGTTGTGTGCCATTGAGGACTTTCATTCTGCCTTCAGGTCTTCTCCCTCCTCCATCAGGCCCTGTCTAGCTCAGGCCCCACTCCTGCCATGAAGGTTCCCCCTTGAATCTGGCCTGTATCAATGTCATATTTCTCTGCATTGCTGTGGTCATACTAGGATGACAAACCCAAACGCCTAGAGAGGCCAGTTTAGTCAAGTAAACACAGAGAACTGCCCAGGGTAGGAAGTGAGGGCTTAGGGTTGCCTAGATCTTTCTATTTTTAAAGAAGCTGGAATTTCCCAGAGTTAAGTTCACCTGGCCACGGTTCTCTTTAGCTTCTTACTAAGGAACTCAGAGGAGGGTGGTCTCTGGGGGCATTCCCACTCTCGCCACCTCTCCTTCCTGTGGGACCCCCTCTCTGTGAAATAGCAGCCTCCGTCTTTCTGTGAGAAGTCCTTCTTCTTCTTTTATCAGTGAGAGAGCTGAGGATATACATGCTCATAGTTGGAAAAACCCATGTCTTTTGTGGACTCTTTTGACCTCCCAGTTCTTTGTGGGGACATCTGTACTGAAGTGTCCCCCAACACAGGCAGGCTGTTCTTGCTTTAGAGCCTGGATTGTGTTTCTCTGCTTCCTCAATTCTGAAGGAATGAATTCAATATTATATATACATATGAGATAGATATAGTAATTTTATACATAATAATAATTATTCATAATATTTTCATACTAAATTTTTATTATATAAAATAAAATAATTTTATTATGTAAAATATATGCTACATAATAAAGAAACATTGTATATTATACATAATAAGCATATATTACATATAACATATTTTCATTTTATATATATATTTTTAAATCTAAAATACTTTTCCTTTTTACCACTAAGACAGATGGTATTAAACTATAATCCTTTCTCTCATTCTCTGGAACATCAGCTATTTAAATAAGCAAGAAAGGTATTCTAGAGATGTAATGAGGCACATTTTATGTTTTCCACTAAAAATTGTGAATTTTTTGGACAGATCTTTTCAGTGTTGATGTCTGGGAAAAGGTCAGGTAATAATTACTAAAGATTAGGCTAGGAAACCGATTGGCTAGATTGTGAAGACTCTTGAATACCATGTCTAACGTTCCGGGATTTAACCCAGAGGAAAAAATATATATATTGGGAAGGAAGATGAGCTTTAACAAGAAACCAGGATTATGGTGGCTTCCCAAGGCCATGGGTACAGGAAAGGGTGGCATATTCAGGGATATTTCAGAGAAAGAATTGGCAGGATTAAAGGTAGATGAGGAAAAGGAAGAAATTATATTCAATGGTGGGAATTTGGGACATAGAGAAAAAAGGTGAGAGATTTGAGTAGGTGGTTGCTTTAAAGTGGAACCTACTGACGGTTCTGAAGCCATCTCTTCAGCAGGTCATTTCTTCAGAGATCTAGTGGGGCCCTCCCAGACTATTGGGAGAAAAAATGAAAATCTTGGTGGCTGAGACCACCCCATTTTCTCTGCTTTGTAAGTCAAGAAGAATGTAAGGAAGTCTTCATGAGACCGTTGTCCACAAGGCTACCTCAACTCTGGTTGGGGACATGAAGAAGTGATAAATGTCTGGGATGATGGATATGCTAATTTCCCTGATCTGATCATGATACAGTACATGCATTGAAACTTCACTATGTACCCAATAGATACAATTATTTTGTGTCAAATAAAAATTTAGAAAAAGAGAAAAAGTTGCTTTTAGAGCCTTTTGGAAATGTCGCTACTGGAATTAAAGATCAGAGTCTTTGCCTACTGAAATTTAGATTCTGCAATGATCATTTAGGAAATCAAGTGCTGTTCAAGTGTTCCAAGTAGGAAACCACTACTTTCAAGTACGAAGCATTACAAATGTAATTGTCAACTAAAGGAAGGAGTATAGAAAGTAAATATGACTCCTAGTGATCAGTCTGAGGTGGAGTCAGACCCTGAGTAAACCCACACAAACGTCATAAACTCAAAAATCATTTTCTAAATGTTATCAATCCAATTTATTATGTATCCCCTGTTTGCTAATTCTATAAATAATCTAATAGATAGTCTTAAGCAAAAACATCTGTTATACTCTTGAGTTTTCTTTATTGTATTCTACAAATATGAGAAATTTCTTTCCTAAGTAATTGACTTTCCTTATCATAATGGCATTATTTTTATTCTGGGAAGTATGTTTTCTGATTGGGAGGCCCACCTGGGCTAACTTGGGTCACCACGGTTCCTTTAGCCAAGTTTTCTATTTGCTTTTGTGATTCTCCACCATCCCATTCTTGTACTCCTCCAGTAGGGGACTAGGGTTCACACCTGGACTGCAGGTTTGAAGATTTGATATTTCCAGTGTTGCTATTTCCCTTTTATTTCTGGAGGACATAGAATTTTATAGTGATAGCTTTTTCCTTTTAACACTTCAAAGATGTTCCATTATCTTCTGGCTAGTACTGTTTCTGGTGAGTAGTCTGTAGTTCCTCTTGCCTGTTCCACCTTATTATTTATTATTGTAAAATTTCTTCTTTCCTCTGGCTGTTTTTAAGATCCTATCTCCTGTTTTCAATCATTTTATTGTGATTTATGTTGATGTGGTTACCTTTTATGGGGGTAATCTTAGATCTGTTGGTTTGTAGTCTTCATAAACCTTCAAATAAGATTAGCCATTTTTCTTCAAATGTTTTTTTTAACTCTTTTTTAGATTGAAGGAATTTATATGTTAGACTGATTATTTTTGTCCCTCATTGACTTTCTGTATTTATCTATTTTTGAGTCTTTTTATTCTTTTGCATCTCTATTTCTCAGTTTGTGTAGTTTCCAACGTTCTATCTTTAAGTTGACTAATTTTCTGTTCTGCAGTATCCAATCTGTTGATAATTCTATTGCTGAAATTCTGTCTAACATGCTGGCATTTTTATCTGTGAATTTTTTTCATCTTCATAATTTGTAGTTTTTGAAGTTTTTTTTTTTAATCTTCTGTTTCTCTCCTTACTATGTTTATTTATCTCTGTTCCTTTAAATCTTGTAGCATATTTACAAAAGCTGTCTTCAAGTCTACTAAATGTATCATTTCTGTTATTTATGGGTCTGTTTCTACATGTAAACATTTATTTTGGCTCTCCCGAATATTTTTCTGCTTCACATGTTTCAATATTTCTGTTTGGATGTTGAACATTGTGATATCACATTGTTAGGTGTCTGGGTTTTATTGTCTTTCTTTAAAGAATGTTGAAATTTGTTTTGCTAGATAATTAAATAGTTTTTAGGCCAGCTTGAGCCTTTCAAGGCTACTTTTTAAATCTTGTTAGGACAGATCTAAAGTAGCTTTTACCCTAGAATTAATTTAGCCGTATTACTAAGGTATGAGTCTTCTGGGGTCCCTTCTGAATACTGGATATTCATTGTCTTCTCTACTCTGCCCCATAAAACTTTAAAGTCTCCCAGATTTTCCATAAGCTCTGGAAATTTTTCAGGTTAAAACTCTCCAGTAGTTCTTAGCCTAGTATGGTAAAGTTTCACACATACACGTCCAGTGTAGTATTTGGCATGAGTTCAGGTGGACCTAGATGCAGATTTCTTGAGCTCTCCTTGTGTATAGATTTCTTCCCTCAGGAACTCTGCTCTCCAAATTCCAGCCTTTTTTGTCTCCCCTAACTTTTCGAATCTATATTTTCAACTTAGTGCTTTGCTTAAATTTCCTCCTCTTTCTCTTAATCTAGAACATGCTCTAGATGGAAATCCAGGGCTTTTTGTAGGACTCATTTATTTAGCTTTCATCATGGATGATAGTACTGAACTTCGTGGTGTTAAAAATCTAAAAACAGCTAGGCACAGTGGCTCACACCTATAATCATAGCACTTTGGGTGGCTGAGGTGGGAGAATCACTTGAGGTTGGAGTTAGAGAATAGCCTGAGCAAGAGTACAATTCTGTCTCTACTAAAAATAGAAAAAATTAATTGGGCATGGTGGCACATGCCTATAGTCTCAGATACTCAAGAAGTTGAGGCAGGAGCATTGCTTAATCCCAGAAGTTTGAGGTTGCAGTAAACCATGATGATGCCACTGCAATCTAGCCAGGGCAAGAGAGCAAGACTCTGTCTTTTAAAAAAAAAAAAAAACCCTAAAAACAGCTGTTTCATATAGTTTAAAAAAAATTCTAGTTATTTGTGGTATGAAGGCAAATCATGTAGAAATTACACCAATATGGCCAGAAGTGGAAATTTTATCTGCATTAAAATTCAAAATTTACACAAAATTCCAGATTTAAATATCCTTTTGAAAAATAGAAGGTTCTGGGAAGTTTTACCTCTCTTGAGATGCATTGACTGGAGTTGGGTTGCAAGTGCCTATTTTCAGCTAAATATGCATGTACAAGTTTTCTTATTCCCACCAAACTAGAATAGCATCACTCAGTTTTTCCGCTACAACCTTGTTCATCTGTATGATTGCAACCTCAGATTTGTTCTACTATAAAATAGGACCAGTGGATATTTTTAGTCAAACGATTACAATCTTTGCAATATAGATAAAAAAGTAAAACTTTAAAATTATATAGTACTATATGTACTATTCCAGAAACTATAACATCAAGAGTTAGAGAAAAATGCAAGATCTTGTGGTGGCACAAAAATAAAGATGAAGCAACTTCTAAATAAGGTAAGAAATTTTTAATGCTTTGAGATAGCAGTATTGGACAAGAAAACTTACTAGAAGATAAGGAAGGTGAGAAGAAATCGCCAGAACATTCTTATTTATGTACTATCTTTAGAATATTGTTCTCAAAATGGCATTGATGATGACTCGTCTGAGTATTTTCCTATTCCTGACCAAATCCCGTCCTACACTCTTTGCTGAATCAGGGTGTCCTATATGTACATTCCCGTTATCTTCCCAGATCCTTAGACTTAAATCTGCAGTCATTTTTTCCCTTCCTCCTGACCCACTGCATCCAGCTAATTGGCAGCATTACTGGTTGGCCCTTTTTAGTTTCCCTTCCTAACTCTTTGTCTTACTGACGCCATTATCTTCACTTAGTCCCTGCTTCCCCAGCTAGTGTCCACAGTAAATACTGCCCCCAGATAATCTTCCTGACGTAGACCCAGAGCACATCACTTCCCTCTTTACAAATCTGTGTTTCCTCAGAGTCTATAGTCTGAAATAAAACTTCCTAATCTTTCAAGGCGTGCCGCGATCTAACACAGCCGTGCTCTCCTCTTGTTTCTTACTACCCCCATTTGTCTATCTTACCTGCAAGAAGTCAAGGAATTTGACTTAGCGCTGAAATAAATACATATCCTGAAGAGGCCTTGAACCTTTCTTTGTCCATGCTACTGCCTCTGTTCGAATGTGTCTACACCAATATCTTACTGTGTCTCAACTCAACCTGCGACTCAAAACTCAGTTCAGTGGCTAAACGCTACATGATATTTTCTCTCTTTCCCCCGTTTTAAAGCTTTCCCTCTGTCTATTGAACTTTGACAGTTTATATCTATTGGTATTGAGTTGCGAATTATCACTTATTACCTTGCATTATTGTTCTTTGCGTGTGTATGCTATATCCTTACATGTTCTGATAGTGGATTATCTCCCTGAAGGCAGGATTCAAGTTCATCATTCTATTTTTTACATTTTCTTGCATAGTGCACTGTTGACCCTTGATAAATATATATGAATATTATATAATATTATATATATATATATATATATATATATATATATATGGACAGGGTCTTGCTTGTGGGGCTACAGTGCAGTGGTGTGATTATAGTTCACTGTAGCATGAACTCCTGGGTTCAAGTGATCTTCTTAACTCAGCCTCCTGAGTAGCTGGGACTACAGGCACATTCCACCATGCTCAGCTAATGTTTTTCTTTTTTTGTAGAGACAGGGTTTCACTGTGTTTCCTCAGGCTGGTCTCAAACTCCTGGCTCCAAGTGATCTTCCCATCTCTGCCTCCCCAAATGCTAGGATTAGAGGCACGAGCCATTGCACCCAGGCTCCTATTGATAAATGTTGACAGGATGAATACTTCTCTGAGGTCTGTGCTGCGATCTTCTCACACTATCATTTTCATCACAAGTAAATACGTGAATTACCAGTGAAATCATCACACTGAGTATTTTTCTTCAGTTTACTTTTTAATATTCACAGACATTTATACTTAACATGTTAAGATTGGAATCAGACATTGTCCTCAATATGATTTGTGTATTCCAAGAGGCCTGATTTGGAAAAAAAGATTAAAAAAGAGAGAGAGAAAAACCAAAGATCTGGAAACCCACAGGCTCTTTCCTTAATCATGGATCTTGGCAGTGAGAGCTGCAATATGTTGCCACCTATTAATTAAATCTGTACTCTGGTGAATTGGCCAAGAGAGAGAACATATTTTTTTTAAAAAATGAGCCAGGAAAGATGAGAATAATAAGTCTAGGAAACCACTTGGGTAATCAGAAACTTTGATGTAGCAACACCCTGACCATACCTTTTCCCCAGGGCTGTGAAAAAACTGCAGGGCAAGAAAAACCAAGAAAAAAACCTGAAGTTTTGGCTAGAAAGTCACCACTAAAATATTACAATGCTTCATTATATATTAATAAATAACTGAACCAAAAGAGTGAACCAATTAGGAGCTTAAATATAGAATCAGAGTGTTAGATATGGATGAATTTTAGAGACCACGTAGATTCTAGAACGTCGCCAACTATCACTGTATCTCAAATCTCTCTGAAAATCTGCAGACAGCCATAGACTCTGTCTCCAGAAAAATGTGCATACCTAAAATTTGATCTCAGGTTGAGACCTTTTGATTCAGAGCACATTCCCTCATTAAAGCCAAGAAAAATACATTTCAAGAAGATCTGGCCATTTGTTCAGCTTCCTGTAGGAAGTTAGTGATGGAGAGCTAGTGTCTCCAGAAAGTGCCCTTGGAACTCAAGCGCCAGCTTTAGGGTTTGATTCCCCCAACATATTCTCCCTCTCATGCAGTTGTGTTCAACAAATAAAGTAATTCATTTTCTTCAAGTAAAACTAGCTCAGGGGTTTGGTTTCTGTAGAGGGGAAACCAAAATAAAAATGTGATATCTTTTGTGTCAGGCACTGTACTAGGTCCTTCCACACATACTCCTTCATTACTACAATAACCACAGGTCACACTATTCTTGTTTCACAGTGGGGAAAGTAAGATAAGAAAGATGGAGTATATCTGGGTGCTCATAGCTCAGTGGTTGGGGTACCAGCCACAGGCACCAGGGCTGGTGGGTCTGAACCCAGCCCAGGCCTGTTAAACAACAACAACAACAAATACAAAGATATTGTGACTTTTCCAAATCTACACAAATAACATAAAGCAGGGCTCAGATATGAATCCCTGGCTCTTCCCTCAACTTGAGAGTCCTTTTTGCTACGGCTCCCTTACCTTTATGTAGATCAGCTCTCTGGGAAGGCTTCTAGTGATCTAACAAATGAAACTAGGCTTATTGATATTCCTGCAGCCACTATGATTGGGCACCAGTAAAGTAACAAAAACTTTTTGTAGAAAATTACCAACAGAATTGTTTGGGAATATCTGTGTCTATCCTTACCCCTTCTGGCACAATCTTTCTAGTTACCATTCTAGCTAAGTTTCTCTCTCCCCTCTGTGTTTAAACCACTATCCCTGGAGCTGATCACACACTTGGTATAACAGTTTTGGAGAGTGACTCATTAATACGTATCAAAAGCCTCAAAGTTTTGCCCGTCCTTTGTCTTGGTAATTCCAGTTCCATGAATTTATCCTCAGAAAATCACCGAACAACAAACTTTAGACAAGTGTACCGAGCTATATATCCAAAATAGTTTATTGTGATCTAAAAATTATAATGTGCAATTAATTAAATATCCAGCAATAGAAAAGTATGGAATATTCGTACACTGCACAATATGTAGCCCTTGGAAATAATGTTGTAGACACGTGTTTATTGGAACGTAGTCATGATTTTGAGTTAAACGTGATCATTTACTCATAGTACCATGACTCATTTTATCATTCTTTTTTTTTTTTATTGAATGGTAACAATGTACATTAATGCACTTCTGGGGTCTAGTGTAGTGTTTTCGCATACAATTTGAAACATTTCATCAAACTGGTTAACATAGCCTTCATGTCATTTACCTAGTTATTGTGCCAAAACGTTGATATTCTACTCTTAGAAAGGTTCACTTGTACCCTTGTAAGATAAACCACAGAAGTGATCCCTCCAATCCCCCTCCCTCCACCCATTTCTCCCTCCCTGCCCCCTCCCCCCTCCCAGTATTCTTAGGCTGTTATTAGGTTATAGCTTTCACATAAAAGGTATAAATTAATTTCATAATAGTGGTGTGTACATTGGATACTTTTTTCTCCATTCTTGTGATACTTTGCTCAGAAGAACATTCTCCAGCTCCATCCATGTGAACATGAAGGATGTAAAGTCTCCATCTTTCTGTATGGCTGCATAGTATTCCATGGTGTACATATACCACAGTTTGTTGATCCATTCTTTTAAAATTCTATATATTATTCTATAACTATGTGTGTTATAGTTATTCTATATTATTATAATTATTCTATATATTATGTCACAGTTAACTATGTTATTCTATAACTGTGCATTATAGTTGTTATTCTATATTATTATAGTTATTCTATATATTATGTGACAGTTATTCTATATATTATTCTATAACTGTGTGTTACACACACAGTACCATGACTTATTTTCTCATTCTTTTAAAATTCTATGTATTATTCTATAACTGTGTGTTATTTACATACTCCTTTATTGATACATATTTTGTTTTCATTCTTTTTTGATACCATCACAGTCCTATGTACCTTCTCAGGGATCCAAACAGTGTATCTGCCTTGGCCAGTTCCCTATCAAATATCTCTTTCTGGCTCGGTGCCTATAGCTCAACCGGCTAAGGCACCAGCCACATACACCTAAGGTGGCGGGTTCGAATCCCCAGCCCGGGCCCGCCAAACAACAATGACAGCTGCAACCAAAAAATAGCCGGGCGTTGTGGCGGGCGCCTGTGGTCCCAGCTACTTGGGAGGCGGAGGTAAGAGACTTGCTTGAGCCCAGGAGTTGGAGGTTGCTGTGAGCTGTAATGCCATGGCACTCTACCCAGGGGGACAGCTTGAGGCTCTGTCTCAAAAAAAAAAAAGAGAATCACTTAAGACCAAGAGTTTGAGGTTGCTGTGAGCTGTGACACCATGGCACTCTACTGAGGATAACATAGTGAGACTCTGTCTCACAAAAAGAAAAAAGAGTGGGCTTGGTGTCTAACTCAAGCTGCTAAGGCACCAGCCACATGCACAAGAGCTGGCAGATTTGAATCCAGCCAAGGCCTGCCAAACAACAATGACTATAGCCAGAAAGTAGCTGGGCATTGTGGCAGGTGCCGTAGGCCAGCTACTTGGGAGACTAAGCAAAGAGAATCGCTTAAGCCCAGGACTTAGAGGTTGCTGTGAGCTGTGATGTCACAGCACTCTACCCAGGGCAATAGCTTAAGGCTCTATCTCAAAAAAGAAAGACTGTAGGTTAGGCATGGTGGATCAGTCCTATAATCCTAGTATTCTGAGAGGCCAAGGCAGGTGGATTGCTTGAGCTTAGGAGTTGAGACCAGCCTGAGCAAGTGAGACCCCATCTCTACTAGAAATAGAGAAAACTAGTCTGGTGCAGTGGTGCAAACCTGTAGGCCCAGCTACTCGGCTGAGGCAAGAGGATTGCTCAAGCCCAAGAGTTTGAGATTGCTGTGAGTGGGTGGCACCTGTGGCTCAGTGAGTAGGGCTCCAGCCCCATATACCAGATGTGGTGGGTTCAAACCCAGCCCAGGCCAAAAACTAAAAAAAAAGAAATTGCTATAACCTATGATGCCATGCCCCTCTATTCAAGGCAGCTAAGACTTATATCTCAAAAAAAAGAAAAGAAAAGAAGGAAAGGGAGGGAGAGCAAAGGAGGGGAGGGAAGAGAAGGGTGTAATCTCAGCTACTTGGAAGGCTAAGGTAGGAGGACCCTGGCAGCCCAGACCAGCCTGGGCAACATAGTGAGATCCCATCTAAAAAACAAAAAAGGAAACATAGGAACCCTTACTATAAAACAGATACACTTCAAAGGGTCTGCAAAAAAGTACCAATAATAGTAGAATGTGTGAACAGAGACCAGGAGAAATAGCTTTATTTGGACCGAGAGCTAGATAAATGAAAGTAGGACATGAAATCTCATTTAGAGCTAAGGAGTAGAGACTAGGTTCCAATATGGCAGAGCTTGTCAACCACATGGATCTACCTCCCCAACAACCCTGCAATCAGTATAACCAATAAAAGTTCTGCTGGGAAGTATACTTCCCACTAATTGCCCAAGTGTGCCAACATTACAAAAAAGGTAGTTTTTTCTTCGTAGTTAAATTTCCACAACACCTCCCAACCACAAGTATTACAGAAGGAAGTAAAAAAAAAAAAAAATCGGGCAGTGCCTGTGGCTCAGTAAGTAGGGTGCCAGCCCCATGTACTTTGGGTGGTGGGTTCAAACCCAGCCCTGGCCAAACGGCAACAACAACAACAACAAAAATAGCTGGGCGTTGTGGCAGGCACCTGTAGTCCTAGCTACTTGGGACGCTGAGGCAAAAGAATTGCCTAAGCCCAGGAGTTGGAGGTTGCTGTGAGCTGTGATGCCACAGCACTCTACCAAGGGCAATAAAGTGAGACTCTGTCTCTTAAAAAAAAAAAAAATCACATTTTATAGATCTTAAACTTGTCTTCAGCATTTAGCTCAAAGGTCTTACCATCTTCAAGAAATAGTTCCCCTGTTAAACTCATCAGCTATAAGATCTATCCACACAGCAAGAAGAGACAGCCTTTGCTAGCCCATAACAATCTTTTTCCCATTTTCCCTAGCCAGTCAGGGCTGAACAGCAGAGTGAGGCTCAGGTGAGGGTGCAAGGGGTAATTTCCACTAGTACAACATGACATCTGAAGCTTGATGGGAGAGCAGAACTGGTGAGACTTGAGGGAAGGGTCCAGGCCCTGTATTCAGTCAGAGTCACTGCTGGAAGAGGAGGAAGAGGAGGAGGAATGCTGTAAGGGGAAAGAAGAAAGGAGACAGCATCAGATCCAAATGACCTTTGATCATTCCACAGGCCAGTCTTTGGTGTACCACCCCTCTACACAAGTATCCCTTGTTTCTCTAAAAAGGTCAGGAGTCTTGAACTATACTGTACTTTAAACAACAAAAGCAAGGGTTTTCTTTAGTGATGAGCAAACTGGAATGGATTTCCAGGGGTTCTTAAACTTTTTTTTTTTTTTTTTTGCAGTTTTTGGCTGGGGCTGGGCTTAAACCCACCACCTCTAGCATATGGGGCCAGTGCTCTGCTCCTTTGAGCCACAGGTGCCACCCCAGTCCTCAAACTTTTTAAACAGGGGGCCAGTTCACTGGAGGGCTGGACTGCGGGCCCCAGGACAAGTTGACTGCTAAGCAGGACAGGCAGTAGCGGGCCAGATAAATGTCCTAGGCAGGCTGCATGTGGCGCGCGGGCCATAGTTTGAGGACACCTGGATTAAACCATTGTAAATCATGGCACAAAATTTAGCATATTACCTTTGCAGCAAGTTTCCAACTTTTTTACCTAAGCAATACCTAGGCAAGAAATAAATTATAGGCACAAGCATAGTAAATGGCTAAGAATTAGCCACTACTTTGTAAATGCTTATTGATTAGCGTCATGCAAAGTCCCTGTGAATCTAAGCAGAAACAAACAACAGCTGTGTGTGCATGCATCTCTACTTTTTCCTAAGCTCAATAGGAGAAAGTGGGGAAGGTAAGAGGGAAGGCTGGAGGAGTTCTATTCAAGGTTCTTTACATGCATACTCCCATTAAACTACTACTAAAAAACATTTTTTAGTCTCCCCAGGGTAATCTCTCCCTTTTCTCCCATTCAAATTCCCTTTTCATTCTCCTCAGTCTTCTACCTAGAATTGCAATTAGAGCCCAAATTCAAAAGGCAAATAAATATAGGGTAGCAAAAATGTAAATTGAAGCCTCAAAATGCAGGTGTCTTTAATCCTTTGGGAGCTGTCCTCCAACCTACTCTTCTTCTTGCTAAGTAACACTTCTCTTTTTTTTTTTTTATTTTTTTTGAGACAGGAGCCTCAAGCTGTCCCCCTGGGTATAGTGCCGTGGCATCTCAGCTCACAGCAACCTCCAACTCCTGGGCTCAAGCGAGTCTTCTGCCTCTGCCTCCCAAGTAGCTGGGACCACAGGCGCCCGCCATGATGCCCAGCTATTTTTTGGTTGCAGCCATCATTGTTGTTTGGCGGGCCCAGGCTGGATTTGAACCCTCCACCTTGGGTGTACGTGGCTGGCGCCTAATCCACTTGAGCCACAGGCACCGAGCCATAAGTAACACTTCTCTAGAACAAAGATACTAAGCTATGGGGGTGGGTATGAAACCCCCTTAGTACTAGGCTTTGTTTGAGGCTGAGTCAGTCACTGACTAGTCCTACATTTTGAGGCTGAGTCATTGACTATGTTTGTCCTCAGTTTCCCAGATGGATGGTAGGGCAAAAGGCCCATGTAATTAGCACCACACCCTAGGAATACTGGAGGAGATAAAGAACTCTAGGAACTTAGGCCAGATTATTATTCTGTTAATTATTATATAAGATTTTGTTCAGTTGGCTCAGTGCCTATGGCTCAAGCGGCTAAGGCACCAGCCACATACACCTAAGGTGGCGGGTTCGAATCCCCAGCCTGGGCCCGCCAAACAACAATGATGGCTGCAACCAAAAAATAGCCAGGCATTGTGGTGGGTGCCTGTAGTCCCAGCTACTTGGGAGGCTGAGGCAGGAGACTCGCTTGAGCCCAGGAGTTGGAGGTTGCTGTGAGCTGTGATGCCATGGCACTCTACCCAGGGGGATAGCTTGAGGCTCCGTCTCAAAAAAAAAAAAAAATACAAAACTCAGTCAGTGGTGCAAGCCTGTATTCCCAGCTATTAGGGAGGCTGAGGCAGGCTGATCACTTGAGCCCAGGAGTTTGAGGTTGCTGTGAACTAGGATGATGCCACGGCACTCTAATCCAGGCAACAGAATAAGACCTTGCCTCAAAAACAAAAAAAAAATTATTACTGATAGCACGTTTATAAAGAAAATAAGCATGGCATTCACTGGTTATCAATTCCCTTGTTCTTCCATTTTTGACCTCTTTTTGAAACTAATGCTTCCGGTGTTTTTATTAAAATAGTCCTTACAGGAAAAGGTCCAACAAGGGCAGTTTAGTTCTAACCTGAAAGGTAGGAAGTCCTAGGGTTGCAGTCACGACATTTGGGTCCCCAGCATCTCCGCTGTGTCCTAGCAACACCAAGATCAGCCCTTCAGGGCTGGATGGGTCCAGACTGCCTGCCGTGTGCTGGCTCCCCTGCCCTGTCTGGGCTCTGCCGGCTCACAGCACTGGGAGGGTTGCTGTCCTTTGAGGGATTCTTGTACATCACAACAAGCGGAATAGTAGAAAATTTTAAATACTTACTTCCTTATGAGAAGGCTTTTATGCTCTTTAGCTCCAAGTAAGAGCTGTCACGTATAAAGGTGATTGGTGTGTTTATGTAGGAAGACGCCTACCCAATGTGATTTGAGCACTCATGGTGTGTCAAACAACAGTTCAGAAATGTAGTGACCTCTTAATCACCCACAATTGGATCCTCCTTCTAAAAAATCTAAAACAAATAAAATCAAAAGGCAAAGATTCACATTTAACCAACAGACACTTGCCAAGAAAGTCTTAGACTAAAATAAAACTGAGCTATCAATGCCAGAAAATCCAACAAGGAGGATTTTATTCCTATTCCACATGTACAACTTCTAAGATTGGCGATTTTTTATCGTTCCACATACTTCAGTGTAGTGTTTCTTAAGTCTCACGGTTGTCATTATAATTAAACATTCCTATCGTGCAAAACTCTTGTTTCCTGAGATGAACTTTAATTCAACACCCTGAAAAAAATGCCGTTTCTCTCATTGAGACATGTAGGAGTCTACTCCCTTAAACAGGGTTACAGAAATGTAGACAATTTCCAGCCTTCATAGCTGACAAATTCTGTGTTAATGCTGTTGACCGTATCACCTCTGCTTCTCTCTGAGCTCCCGGTACTTGCTCTTCTGGCTTCCGAGGGAGAATTAGAAAAGGAGGCAGAGACTTGAGGTCCCCTCCTCACGCTAAGGTTCTGACTCCAGGAACGTTCTTCTTTAAATCAAAACAGCTAACTGACTTCCTCGAAACACCCTCACCCCGCAGAGGTGAAGATGGGACGGCTACATCACAGAAATTTCGATTAGTGCTTTTTTAAGGCTAGCATTGAGTCAGTCCCTACCACAAGAAACAGGGCACAAAGAACTGAGTGAGGCGGGAAGGTGGAAAAGCCTGATGTCTTCTGTGCATTTTCTAAGTTTAGTTTGATTAGTTCTATGTTTAAATATTGTGATTTGATGAGCAGACATTCGGTAGTGCTTTCCAAAGCCCAGTAGAAATGATCTTTGTTATTATCTGCTGTTTGGAGTTACTGGCTCCTGTCACAGTTTGAGCCGAATTTTAGTGGACTTGACTTTCAATCTTCTCACTTCTGGGGTTATCCTGCTCGGTCCAGTTGTGATTTTGTGGACTGGCTACTGTAACATTTGGGTGCACTTTGTGGAGGGGACACATATAACCCTTTGGGTGGTTTTGCATCTCCTCAGAGGGCACATTAGTGGCTGCCCCGTACCCTCAGCCTGCAGGTCGACTGTACTTGGTAACTGGAAATGGAGTTGCAGAATGTGCCCATCTTAGCATTTCTCTTTGTTCAGGTTGGGAGGGAAGCTCTTCCAGTCCTAGGTAAATTTCTGCTGCCGATTAGAAAACACTGCGTCAGCAGCTAATAATTTATTATTTACATAATCAAAGACATTATTTTTAGGTACAAAAGTAGTTGTCTTAAGCTGCTCTGTTTGGAGTGAAGAATAGTTATTTATAAATTATTCTGAGAAGTAATGCCGCACACCTAAATTCTAGAGAATCTGTTCTTCAAAGAAATCTGCTTTTCTATCCTCAGGAATGTTTCCTGCCTCTCTGCCGCTTTGTGAGTAATCAGGAGGGAAGACAGCCCCCCGGGGACCCCTAAACTTCAGAAGGTTTCCTTAGAGACTTTGCAGGCTGTATCATGGAGTGCCAGATACAGGGAAAAGAAAAATGCCAACACAGCTTGGATTTACTGGATAAAATTAAGCACATGAAAGAATTAGCAGAAATGGTTGATGTGGTGCTCATAGCGGAAGAAGAAAAATTTCCTTGTCACCGACTGGTCCTGGCTGCATTTAGTCCTTACTTCAAAGCCATGTTCACCTGTGGACTCCTCGAATGCTCTCAGAGGGAAGTCATACTCCATGACATCACAGCAGAAAGTGTGTCGGTGATCCTGAATTACATGTACAGCGCGGCCTTGGAGATCAATCACGTGAACGTGCAGACAGTGGCCATGGCGGCTTATTTTATGCAGATGGAAGAAGTCTTTACCATGTGTCAGAGATACATGATGGACCACATGGATGCCGCCAACTGTGTAGGTATCTATTATTTTGCAAAGCAGATTGGAGCTGAAGATTTGTCTGATCAATCGAAGAAATACTTGTATCAGCACTTTGCCGAGGTGAGCCTGCACGAGGAAATACTAGAAATTGAAGTGCACCAGTTTCTGACGCTTATTAAATCAGATGATCTTAACATATCCCGAGAAGAGAGCATCCTGGACTTAGTTCTGCGGTGGGTGAATCATAACCGAGAAGTGCGCACAGAGCATCTCGTTGAGCTGCTGAAGCAAGTGAGATTGGAACTTATAAATCCTGCTTTTTTAAGACAGGCCCTGAAAAGGAACACAATGCTTCTGTGTGACGCGGGCTGCATCGACATCATTCAAAACGCATTCAAAGCCATCAAGGCGCCCCAGCAGCACTCTCCAAATCTCCGCTACGGCATGGAGACCACCAGTCTTCTGCTCTGTGTTGGTAACAACTCTTCAGGAATCCGATCAAGACATAGGAACTATGGAGATGCCAGTTTTTGCTATGATCCTGTGTCACAGAAGACCTATTACATCTCCTCTCCTAAGTATGGTGAGGGCTTAGGAACTGTGTGTACCGGTGTCGTCATGGAAAATAACACGATAATTGTGGCCGGAGAAGCAAGTGCCTCTAAGCTCTCTAGACAAAAGAACAGGAACGTTGAAATCTACAGGTTCGTATCCAGCAGCAGATTCCTTTAATTGCCTTGCCTTGATATTAGCAACACAAGGAGAAAGTACTACTGACAAAGTGGTCACTTCTTAAATTACTTGCCGTCAAAATTACGCTGTAAGTTTCTCAGAAGAAATAGTTGGCAGAGGGCAGCGCCTGTGGCTCAAGGAGTAGGGTGCTGGCCCCATATGCCAGAGGTGGTGGGTTCAAACCCAGCCCTGGCCAAAAAAAAGAAATAGTTGGCAGACATGCTCTGGTTGGTGTGTGTATGCGTGTATATACATATAAAGCTTAAATATAAATATAGCATATAAATAACATTCATAATGAAATCACCCTATATTTTGAAATTATTTTTTCTCTTCCTTTAATTGTTAGGAACAGACAGTTGCATTTGCACAGGGTATAGGTGTCTGTTTTGATCCCCTGGTATTTCCCCCTCTTACTCTTATTTATCCATATAGGAGGGCATAGTCTATGGCTCTGGTTTTAAAAACCTTGACATAGCTGGTAATAAGAGGAAAGTTGACCAGCCCAGATCCCTTTGAATTCATTTTCATAGTTCATAAATTTTTTTCTTAACCCAAAATTACTGATTACCTGTCCGTTTTCATTCTCTGCCCTTGATTTGTAGATCTTAACCTGCACCTCCAGTATTGTAAAATGTTTGTACATAAGAGTGCTTCAATCCTAGAACTGTTGTAGGAGGAAAGGATGGCTGCTGAGACGTAGCAGGTCATCCAGGTGTTGTTTGTGAGAACACCTGCCTTTACTTACTGCTTATTCAGCCAGTATTCAGTGAGTATTTAATACTTTTAAATCTGAATAAATAGGAAACATGCACACAGGATGTGTACTCGATGGTAAAACTTTCCCTCAACCTCCTTCCCCTCAGTTCCCTCTTACTTGAGTTTGTTCAGACTTTTCAGTTAGAAGGTAATTCTTTTTTAAAAATTAAGTCATATCATGAATTCATAGATCAAGATTCATAGATAGTGAATACACTCATGCATAGGTGGGGTGCAATGTGCTGATTTTTTTTTATACAATCTGACGTGGTGACATTAAACCAATCAGCAGCTTTCACCCCATTTACTTGATTATTGTGCCAAAACATCTGTGTTCTACACTTCACAGATTTGACTTGTGCCCTTGTCATACGCTTTCTTATGAAGGATATAGAACACAACCATAGCCCAGGATGAAGGAGAGAAATGGAGTGGGAAGGGAGGGGAGGGAGGAGGTTTGACAGAGGGAGGATAAAAGGCGGGACCACACTTATGGAGAAGGTAATTCTTGATGGCAAAGATGGGGCCAAGAAAGAAGTAAGAGGTCTACTAATGTTGTGCCGCCTCCTGGCATTACTCTGTTTCAAGCTATAGGCCTGTCCCTTTTCACATGTACATGTGCTTCGAAGACAAGTCTAATCTCCCCTTCTAGTGATAGAGGAAAGAACGCAGAGTGAGTAGCCTGGACCTGTGCCCATGGGGGCCCAGCATTGCACTGGGCTGCAGGAGCAGCCTCTTCAGAAATATCAGGCACAGACCACAGAGCCAGCGGGCAGCTCCTTGTAGGGAGAGGGGCTTTGGCTCTCCTGACTGGTTCTCGTAGGTTCTGGTCCGTGCCGTTTGTTTTATGCTCCCTCTTGGCTAAGTGCCGTCTCTCCATCTTAGAGCCTCTTTTACAGGGGTCTCGGGTGACTCCGAGAGCTCCTTTCCTTCCTCATCAAGATGGACCACAAATCTGCCAGCAGAACTTATTCTTAGTAAACTTCCATCCCTGTCAAAATGTCCTTCTGTTTTGATCCTCAAACATCGTTCCTCTTTTTTCCCAAGCCCACTTCCCTTTCTTACAGCAGCTATCTAACTATATACCCGGCGGTTTTCTTCCTTTCCACCTTGAAGTCACCCGGGTTCCCATCTCCAAACAGCCTCTCTGCATTGCTCAGAACTAGAGTAAAAGTTATCAGTTACCCCATCATTTCCTCCAATAACGAAGTTGTCAGGAAGGCAAATAATGACATTTTCAGAAGCATTGTTCTGAGCTTAAATGAGACTTCCCATGGGTGTTGTGAATGGTTAAACTCTGCTAGCACTGGTCACTTCAGTGCTGGCTTTGTGACATACGTGAGAAATGTCATCCCACGGCACATCCTACTGTACTATTCCTCTATCTTACTTCTTTTCACTGTGGCTTCTCTTCAATTTGCCTCTACTCTATAGCTTGTAGATTTCCATATAGATATATTTCTTCTTGATCTAAAAGAGAAATTAGACCAGTGCTACTATAGGTTGCTCCTTGCCAAATAGATACACCTTTCTGTCTCCTGTCCTGTTCCTGTATATGAACAGCTGAGCCGATAAGTGTTATCTCTAAACTATTGACCTAGGCTGGCATGGTGGCACACACCTGTAGTCCCAGCTACTCGGGAGGCTGAGACAGGAAGATCATTTAAGCCCAGGAGTTCGAAGTTGCTGTGAGCTATGATGACACCACGGCACTCCAGCCTGGGCAGCAGAGCAAGACCCTGTCTCTAATTAATTAATCAATTGATGTAATTAATTAGATCAACTTCTATTAACATTGAAGGCCTTTATCGCCATGTTCTTTCTGATGTCATATCCACTTTTCTTAACAGCAAGTTTTATAGTTTTACCTTGGCATTTTTGTACCCCATTTTCAGTTTTAAATGTTGAAACAAAAATCAAATTAGCAAGTCACCTAGCAAACGTGTACTTCCCAACCTTCGTTCCTAACTTCTTTTCTTTTTTTTTTTATTTTTATTATTCGTCTCTTCTCTTGATAGCTAGCTTATTTTCTTAAACTATGTCTCAGAAAACGCAAATCCTTTCTTAGTTCTGTCTATACATCCATTGTGTGCCCTTACTGCAGCGGCCCCACATGCAGACACCTAGTCCCCACAGACCACAATTAACTATCAGACGTCTGATGCAAAGTAAGTAGCCTGTACTTTACAGTCATACTCACACAACGACAACACATACATAACATCATGTCCTCCTTTGTTTCCAAACAGAACAACTTCTAAAAAAAATTTCCAAAATTTAAAACTTCTAAAAAATGTTCCATGTTTTCCTGGGTTTGGTGTTTTGTTTTAAATTGGAACCCCCGGTATTCTTTCTGGATTTCTGGGACATCCAGTTTCACCTATTGTATCCCATTGTTCCCATGAGGACTCTTGTGCTCCTCAGACTCTGCCACCCCAGTCATTACTGGAGAAAACAAGACTTAACATTATCCTGTGGCAAGACCAAGGGCAGCCACAAACTCATATACTCCGTGACTGTGTAAGGCCCCATCCCCACTGCACACGTAATCAGTGAATGTATTGGCCTCGAGAAGGCATTGACAGACCATAGATCCTAGGGTCCCTCCCTCCCAAGGCTCTTCTCAGATGGATGTTCTGGAGGAAATTACTGAAATTACCATATCTAGTAGATTAAAATAGATATTAAATGCCCAGGTGGATTTTTATGCAGTCGTCTTGACCCAAGTTTAAGACATTAAGAAATATTGTTGCTGTAAATGATCAGGCTGGAGTTGCAGAGATGACACTAGCAGTCAGAATGTCTTTGAAGAGCAGGGCGGCAGCCACTCACTCAGGCAAGTAGCCACCTCAGTTTATTCCTTCCAAGTTTATACACTTTTACAATTCTCAGTTCTGCACGTACACACACTAATCATAAACCACCTGGTGTCAGATGGTTTTCTAAGATAATAATACAAAAATACCATAAAACTTTTAACCTACTCAGGTGCAAAAAACAGATTGTTCATCTTGTAAAAAACAGATGTAACCTTTAACTTAGCTGCACGTTAACTTATCTTGATTTCCACTCCCCAGGCCCCTTCCAGGAAATTCCAGACCTTAATCAGGATCTGCCTTCAGAGCCTTCATTTCACACCACTAACCTTCTAGTCATTTGGGAGGGTCTTCAAAGGAACGTCCCTTCATATGGACTGGATAGAGTTCTTTCAAGCACAAATTAATGGCATCAAAGTTATTTTGCAGCTACGAAATATAACAATCCTTAATAATATTCTGTATCATTCTATTAGAAATTTATGAATTAAAATATTTTTAGTTTCTCTGCCCTAAAACTGTGACTCCTTTAATGTAGTATTAAAGTGATGTTTCTTGTCCACAAAATAAGACATTTTTGTTTCCTTTTCTTTTATGGTAAAATCACAAATGATTTGCTGAGAGAATTTCCTACTTGATCTTGATTTTTCTGTCCCAGAACTAGGAAGTGAAGGCCAGCCTTTGATTCTTCCCATATGTATGGCTGATAATTTTTAAGCACATTGTATTTTGTTCATCTGGTATTAATGCTTTTTTTCTCCTCCAATTAGAAGAACCATGTCTCATTGTTTTTAGCTGGAAAAGAAGCTTAGTTAGAAACAATTTCTTGGGTAACACTAACCCTGGATTCTCTCTCTGTTAATTTACAGGTATCATGACAGAGGAAACCAGTTTTGGGAAAAGCTATGCACAACTGAATTTCGAGAGCTATATGCTCTGGGTAGTGTCCACAATGACCTCTATGTCATAGGGGGTCAGATGAAAATTAAAAACCAGTATCTCATTACCAACTGTGTTGATAAGTACTCTGTGGAACGAGACAGTTGGAAAAGGGTGTCCCCCCTTCCGGTACAACTGGCGTGTCACGCTGTAGTAACAGTGAATAAGAAACTTTACGTGCTTGGAGGCTGGACCCCTCAGGTTAAGAACTTTCCTGTACACCTCACTGGCATGGCTGTGCTGAGTCTGGCTGCTATGTTGAAACATGCTATAGCCGTCAAATACTAAAAGAGTATGACTTAACCTTTTGGCAAAATGCTTTCTATTTTAGAGAATATAATCTTAAGGTTTTAAAGTATTAAACCAATGTAGGAGAATGAATTTTAAAGTTTGTTATTCGTAGACATGAGTTTATTTGGTATTCATGCCATGTCCTTCATAATCCTCCCATTCTTGCTAATTATAAGAAATATTTGTACTGAAGGATTATCTGTAGGGAGTGTCTAGGTAAGGGGCAAAGAAGCTGAATCCTCATCCCCGTTCTGTTTAATAGTCGTGTGGCCAGAGGCAAGTGACTCTGAGCCCTTTTCCTTATTTAAAATTCTTACTCTTAAATTGGAAATACCAGTCCTGTAATGGCACAGTCATGTCCATAAAAGTGTCGTGTGATTGTAAACACTGTGTGTTGGCTGGATATCAGCAAGTAGAAAACCGGGGCCCTGTTTCTGTCGAAGCCCAATACAGTAATGGCAATGAACTGGAATGAAATGAACTGGAGAGTCAGGGGGGTGTGGCCGCAGCAGCCCTCTCCCTCCACCCTGGGTAGCCTTTCCTGGTGCCTATGGACGGGACAGCCAGTCTTTCTAATACAAATTAATCTCACTAGCTCATTGGCTAGCCCCATGACATGAAGTAAATTATTTTTGCCTGTAGTCTTGATTCTGTCGATTTGCTTAGTGATAAAACTAGTAGTATTTGCATTCATTCTTTAAATTTGGATTTTGTCCTTTATATTATATCACACCTATTTTAAAGACTTAGGCTTCAGCTCGGCGCCTGTGGCTGAAGTGGCTAAGGTGCCAGCCACATACACCTAAGGTGGCGGGTTCAAATCCCCAGCCCAGGCTCGACAAACAACAATGACGGCTGCAACCAAAAAAATAGCCAGGCATTGTGGCAGGCGCCTGTGGTCCCAGCTACCTGGGAGGCTGAGGCAGGAGATTGACTTGAGCCCAGGAGTTGGAGGTTGCTGTGAGCTGTGATGACACAGCACTCTACCCAGGGGGATAGCTTGAGGCTCTGTCTCGAAAAAAAAAAAAAGATTTAAGCTTCACATTTAACACATTTTATTTCATGCCATGTAGAGAAAAGTAGTACAGAGTTCATCACAGCTAGTAGCAGAAATCTGACAAATTACTTGTAATTAGACTTTTTTCAAAACTATCCATTTATATAGTTAATTTCGCATAAACAAGCTCCAAAGACAATTTAGAAGCGTCTCATGCCTAGAGATTAAAGACTAAATTAGAAGAAAAATTAAAGCCATAAAGCCAACATTTGTTAATTTATAAAATCTCGAAACTTTTACTGTATAACAAAGGCTTTTGCTAACCTGACTGAGTGCCTAATTAATACACTTTGCTGAGAGGTCCCCGGGGTGCATGTGTACCACGGTGAGCGTAACTCTGGGTGTATTTAAAGCAATGAACTAAAATGAATTGCACACAACCTTCATAAGTAAGGCGATTATTTCTTTGTTGAACACTTGCATCCAAACAGAAAGACACCTATGAATCCTAGCTGGGCATGGTGTAAGTTCCAGATACTTGTATACAAAAAAACATTATTTCCTCCTGGCAGCCGCAGTGGCTACACCCATAATCCCAGCCCACTGGGAGGCAGCGGCAAGAGATCCCTTGAGGTCAGGAGTTCAAGACCAGCCTGAGCAAGAGCAAGAACTTGTCTCTACTAAAAATAGAAAACTTAGCCTAAGCCCAGGAGTTGGAGGTTGCTGTGAGCTGTGTGACGCCATGGCACTCTACCAAGGTTGATAAAGTGAGACTCTGTCTCTATAAAAAAAAAAATAGAAAAATTAGCTGGGCCCTGTATATAGCTGCACCCATAGTCCCAACTACTTGGGAAGCTGAGGCAAGAGGATCATTCAGACCAAAGAGTTTGAGGTTGTTATGAGCTATGACACCACAGCCCTCTACCCAGCGCAACAGAGTGAGACTCTGTGTAAACTATATGTAAATATATATATACACACACACATACATATATGTATTTCTCCTGAAGTTTTTGCATAGGAGAAATTACCACTTACATTTGTGTAAGAATACATTTGTACTACAGAAAGTACAAATTGAGTAACTCTAATTATCAATATATAAAACTGCAAATCATTTATATTAATCCATACATTTTAAAAAAACTGAATCCAGGCCACTGCTATATAGGTCATGATTATGGTGTACAAAAACACCAATTATTAAAGCACTACAATGTCTCTGCAACTATGTTCCATGTGGATTAGAAAAATGAAAAGAAAATGGCTTATAAATTATTAAAATTAGTTTCTCACAAATATCATTAAAATTCACAACCATAAAGCTTGGTAAAATGGAATTTTACTTTAAATACTGTTCAAGAAAGCCTGGTTTCATTTTTAAGGCTCTGTGGTTGATTCTTTTTTTTTTTTTTTTTAAGATGTAACGTCTCACAGTTAAGGTCACAGATTATTTGCTATAACTGTACATCTTAGCCTCATTGTTTTGTAATATAAATTCCTCTGATAATGACAGTGTACTTGGGTTTGGTGTGTTTGTGAGTCGCTGCAGTTAACCTCTATTCATCTCCGTGGCTGTCTGTTCTGATTAATTGAATTCATACACTTGCGAAGGTCTCTGAGTGGCAGGTCATTACACGGGCTGTCATATTTCATGTAGATGGACCTGCCTGATGAAGAACCCGATCGACTGAGCAACAAACTATTGCAGTACGACCCCAGCCAAGATCAGTGGCGAGAGCGGGCACCCATGAAGTACTCTAAGTACCGGTTCAGCGCAGCCGTAGTCAACAGTGAGATTTACGTTTTGGGTAAGAAGAAGCAAATTGCTAACAGTGTAACTGCGTTTATTTCTCTCAGCAGTTTTCCTCAAAAAAAGAAAAAAAAATGATGGATTATTCGCCTTTTGTCTTGCAGCCCAGTTCAAGTGTAGCCCCAAATTTTCTTTTTATTGTTTTGTTTTCTAGAATATAAATCTGATTAAATGAAAGTCCGTTGACTTCTTGAAAGCAAAATTATTCTTATGGCATTTTCTAGTGCCCTGGCATGCAAACCAGTAGAGATGCATCCTTATCTATGCCACCAAGGAACATATCTTGAAATGGGAATGAGCCTTTGGGCACCTTCAGTTCACGAAATGTAGGCTTTTGTAACCCACCGTGATTATCTGTGCTTTTAGAAGAAAAAGCCACCCTAGGTAAAACTAGGGCACAGATTGTGCCAATCCTCTTCATTTTGCCTAACCTGCCACATTCCTAGAGAAGTGTCATCAACATTTTTCATCTGAATGCATTTCCTTCTTATCTCTTGAGTATGTGTGGTCTCCTACCAGCAGGGATTGAGTGAAAGACCTTGTTTCATTTCTATTGAAGTGAGTAAAAACAAGCCCAGAGCACCCCCGTACTGTCCCTGTCCCTCTTGACTCCTTGTTTTATTAAGTCCTTGGCTCTCCTTAGCACCTCCTATCTCCCTAACATCATCCTGTCACCTACTTCCACCTCCTGTAAATGTGGGAAAGAAAGATGGAGGCAAGGGGACTGGTTAGACTGGTGGAATGACAACTGTGCCACTTCTTTGTTTCATCCCATCTGCGTTGACGGCTAACAGGCAAAAAACAGGGACATGCTGGGAGGCAGCACAGTGGCAAGGAAGACAGTGAGATAGAGGACAGAGCAAGCCAGGCATTTGGATGGAAATGACTATTCTTATGGTTTTTTGTTTTTTTTTTTTTGCTAAAGGGAAGCCATTAGGTCTCTTGGGTGTTTGCCCAACATGAAGCCAAATAATTAATGTTAGTCTAGCACTAATAGTTGTTTTATGATTTTAAAATTCATAAAGTACACTTAATAAAAATTCTATATACATCATTATTCTCACATGGAATCACACCATGGCTCATGACATGAAAAATCATTATTGTGATTCAACTATAAAAACCTAATGACCGGGGGTGGCACCTGTGGCTCAAAGGAGTAGGGCACCAGCCCCATACGCCCACCGGAGGTCCTGGGTTCAAACCCAACCCTGGCCAAAAACTGCAAAAAAAAAAAAAAAACCTAATGACCAACATTCGAAAACACCACCCCCTAGCAAAAATTATTAATCACTGATTCATTGACCTGCCCACACCATCAAACGTTTCATCATGATGGAACTTTGGCTCCCTATTAGGTCTAGGTCTTATCATCTAAATCATCACAGGACTGTTCCTACCTATACACTACACATCAGACACAACTACCACATTCTGCTCCGTAACCCATATCTGCCGAGATGTAAATTACGGCTGAATCATTCATGCCAGTGGAGCATCTATATATTTTTTATCTGCCTGTTCATTCATACTGGCCACGGACTTACTACAGATCCTTTACTGTCATAGAAACCTGAAACACTGGTGTTATTTTACTATTCACAGTCACAGCCAATGCCTTTATAGGCGATGTTCTTCCCTGAGGACAAATATCATTCCAAGGAGCCACTGCAATCACAAACCTACTGTCAGCAATCCTTTATGTAGGGACAAACCCAGTTGAATAAATCTGATGTGGGTTCTCAGTAGACAAAGCTGATTCTTAGCACTGTGGGGCCCAGAATCCCAGACTGCTCCCAGGGATCGGTACTTTTAAGGAGACACTGGCCACCTGTTTGTGTTCCTCTGTTCAGACCCTCTAGTTTCCAGTCTGTCACAGCAGCCCCACGTGACCACCAGAAACTCACCTGCTTTCTCTTTCCTTCCCCAGAGTGCCTCTGTCTGTGCCAAATCCGTGTCTCAGTCACGGTCCAGAATTAGCAAACACCCAAGGGCAGAAAACAGCCTAGACTGAGCTCTTTTCCCTCTGGAATTTTAGCTCATTCATCCTTACTGTTTCCACACCTCTCCAAGGCCTTTTAAAGTATGTTTCTCCTTTTTTTCTAATTGTGTCAGGATCACTGGCTTGCCATGTCATCTTATCAAGAAGTGGAAGGATGGCTTGGTGCCTGTAGCTCAGTGAGTAGGGCGCCAGCCACATACACCGGAGCTGGCAGGTTCAATCCAGCCTGGGCCTGCCAAACAACAATGACAACTACAACCAAAAAAGAAAAAAAAAGCCAGGCATTGTGGTGGGCACCTGTAGTCCCAGCTACTTGGGAGGCTGAGGCAAGAGAGTGGCTTGAGCCCAGGAGTTGGAGGTTGCTGTGAGCTGTGACAGCATAGCACTCTACCCAGGGCAACAGCTTGAGACTCTGTCTCAAAAAAGAAAAAATGGAAGAATGATTACATATATGTTTCAGACACACTTTCTTAAAGGACACTTTCACATATATATATTTGTTTAACGGTTTTATGAAGGGAAAAGGTAAAGAGCACAATCACAGAGAGATTTGTCGTATTCAGCCTGTGCAGTAATCAGAACCAGTCATCTGGCAACGAAGCCTTTAGCTTGCGTTCCCCCCTTACCTCGAGATCAGCGCTGTCCTCCTGACACTCCACTGAGGCTGCTTCACTAGCCCTCAGAGGAGTGAGCACAGGCCCTTGGGAAATGCCGAGTTCTGTGGTCACCCCGAGTCAGCTGAGCATGGGGGGTAGTGACCCCGCTGAGTGATGCATGAGTTGGTGCTGACCCTGTACACTCCGCTGCCTTCAAAATTAGTACTTCACAATGACAGTCTTTCCTTATCTGTTGCCAGAGATCAGAGACCCCCTCCACAGGGAATGACTTAGGGAAACTGGTTCCCCATTATGGAAGCCGATAAACTCTGTGTTGGGTTTCCATAACTGGAAGAGTAGGGGAAGCACAAACACACACGCCCCGGCCACGGTCGACACCTCATCTGAAAGTGCTCCTGCTGTCAAGGGGCCTTTCACATTGCAGACAGGTTTCTCTTCCCCCCATGATGGTGGATTAGAGGGTTTTTCAGTGTGTCTCACCTACTTGGAAGAAGCAAAATAGTGTGTAGAGACGCAAAATGCGGACAGCCCTAGGAGTGAGCAGTGAGAATCCCTCTCTGGTTCAGGTTCCTGAGGCCCGAGTACAAAGTGACTTCTTCCTAGCAAGCAGGGAGACACTCTGTCACACTCGTAGGCTCTCTTTACCTAAGATCATCTTATGAAATAGCTAAATTCAGATTTAAAAGCACAAAACAAGCAAATACAATGAAAGAGGAGGAAAGAATAGACCGAGTTTGGGGCTGCAAAACTGACTAGACATTTCCCTGTATTCAACCACTCTAGCTTAATGTCTGTCTGGCACATAATAAGTGCTTGAAACATAGTTTTGACAGAACACTAACAGGTATAAATTTCCCCTGATTTACTTGCGACCATTGTATATTCCACAAAACCTATTTGCTAGATGCTGAAAATTCAGAGGTTAACCTCAGCTCAAGAAATCTAGTGGGGAAGAAACACTAACCAGAAAGAATGGAGTGTGATGGCTGCTGTTTATAGACCGGGGCATCCAGAGAAGATGGTACAGAGGGCTTGACACTGACCTCACTCTTGAAGGTGTTGGGTATGCCCAGCAGAACAGCACCAGGAGTGAAGTCTTGGTCCTTCACATACTGACAGCATGGCAGGTTACACCAACTGCACCCGGAAACAGTGGTAGGAGAGGCAGACAAGAGCCAGCCCACAGATAGCTTCATCTGCCGTGCTTTGGAGTTCGATATTTACCTGTAAAGATGGCAAGCCATGGAAGAATTTAAACAGAGGATAATAATAGATTCATGCTTTTTAAAACAACCAGCCACTTCAATTGCACCTGTACATACCCTCACGAGACTAAAAGGGATTATCCTGTTTGGAATTAATAAGCTTGGAGACCACAATTATCCTAGGGTTCACCTGCTGCCCTATCTATAGCTCCTGAGTGGACAGAAAGGCAAGAACTCTAGTATCTTAAGTTGACAAGATCTGTAAGGTCCTGTCACAAAACCCAGGCTGAGAAAGAGAGTCAATGACATTTTGTATTTGCAGTTCTGGCAGGGACTTTAAGTGATTCCCTCTCTCTAAAGCAGTGTTTTTCAACCTTTTTTAATCTCATGCCACACTTGAACCTATAGTTAAACTTCCACGGCACATTTAAATTATGTTGATCCAAAAAAAAGTCAAAAAAGAATACATTTACTGTGCTTTGAACTTCTTTAGAAAATAATTTAATTATCTTTAAAGATTTTCACAGCACACCCGGGTACCACAGTGCATGGGTTGAAAACTACTACAGGTGAGGCCACTGCCCTTTTCCGTACCTGCAATTAGTGGATATCCTGTTGATGTCTGACCCAGAAGGTGAGCCAAGAGAGGAAAGGAACTCAAAATCAAATTGGCTAGAGGCCAGGCTTGGTGGCTCACACCTGTGATCCCAGCACTTGGGAGGCCGAGGCAGGTAGATTGCCTGAGCTCACAGGTTCCAGACCAGCGTGAGCAAGAAGGATACCTCGTCTCTAAAAACAGCCAGGCATTGTGACGGGCACCTGTAGTCCCAGCTCCTTGGGAGGCTGAGGCAAGAGAATCACTGAAGCCCAGGAGTTTAAGGTTGCTGTGAGCTATGATGCTACAGCACTCTACCAAGGGCAACAAAGTGAGACTCTGTCTCAAAAAAAAAAAATCAAATTGGCTAATTTTTCCCTCTGGATTAATAGCTTTTATAAGTGGTTCTCCAGGGCAATTGCTAATATGGCTTGGATGACATGGGCAATTTTGTAAATCGCTATTTTCTTTTTTCCCCCTTAGAATATAAGAATTGGCTTGATAGCTTGACCCAATGGGTTTGAACAAGAATGTAATGTGATTTCTGTTCCTTTTTCAGAAATCCTTTTTGGATTTTTATTCAAAAATAAGTTCATTATTATCTGAACTTCATGTAGTAATATCTGTAACATATGTATATATAGAAACTAAAGTTATAAGATATGCCATTGAGCTAAGAAAATTACAGGGGGAAAGAAAGTACGGTATAGAAATTCAAAATTATTAAACTGAGAAAAACGGGAAGAGGAGGTAGGAATATGGGGAGGAGAAAATATCCAGACTTATGGCTGAAAAGAGTTCCTAAGAGTTAGATGAGTGAAAACAAGCGAAGTTGACCTCTCAGAATGAACAGAGAAGTAATTCTTTTTAATGTCTTTTAAAATCATTCTTAATAATGTCTTCCTAATGACAGGTAAAATTCAATTGAGTAATGTTGGCACCAGGTAGACTAGTAATTTCCATTGGACAGATCTTGGATTTTCTTATTATACAGTCATTTGAGTCAACAGATTCTCGTGGGGGCACAGAATAAGTAAGACCCTGGGCAGGGTGCTGAGGCCCCAGGGATGAAAGTCACTCACAATGCCCAGAAGGAACTAAGACCCAAGGACAAGAGAGACTGACTGTGTACACAGCTATATGCACATAGTAGGTCAGCTATCTCCACAGCGGAGAGTCAGTCAAATGAATAAAAATGAGAAAAATGTACTAAGCATTTAGGAACAATATAAGTCAAAGGATAGAAGAGAAAGATAAGGTAGAGTTGCTTTAATGTTGTAATATCATCGTACCCCAGTATTCACGAGTGAATCTTGGTCTGTTTTTCAATTCATTGTCAACACTCAACATCTGAAACCAAAAAGTCTGGATTTCTTGCTTACTTATGGGAGAATGATTAACTATTCCAGAGATATTCCCATTGAGCATAGCAAGCTGATGATTTGTAAATAGTACTGTGGGCAGCAGTTTGGTCTGGGTTAGTGTTGGTTACAAAGGTGGGAGTGAGTTGCTGTCCCTTAGAAGTGTGGTTTGTGTTCATTCCTGAGGCATGAAGGGGGTCAGCCTTAGAAGAGGATCTAGTGGGGTGAGTCACCACTGATTGGCTGGCTGCCTTCCAGGTGTGGGGCTGTTGCTGACTGAGGCATGTCCACTGTAGCAAGTTGTCACTGATAGATTAACCAGGTTGAAAACCATCTCTGGTGTTGACTTATCATGGCTATGAAATAAGTAGTCTTTTCCTAGGAGTATGGGACTTTTATACATTCCTGTTCTGCCCTTCTGGTCATCTATCAGCCAAAGTAGCAAGAGAGATGATTAGGGACTCTCGAGATATTCATCCCTGTTGTTGATTTGGTCTTTATAAATCACTGGCTGAAACATTTCTTAGTGGCTGTGTGTATTTAAAACTCTAGATAAACACATCAGACTCAGCAATAAATAAGTATAACAATGTATTTCAAGAAAGAATGAGAGGGCAGTCTAATGTGGTGATGTAAATTTTTTGAGATCTGACGTGCCCTTAAATAAGCAAATAAACCACTTTGACTATCTGAGTTCTTGGTAGTCCTGCCCTTATTGGAAAATGAGAGATTATTGTTACCTTTTCCAAAGTAACTGGTGTCAGGCCTTCTAAGTGCCTAAATCTGATTAAATTTTCAACAAGGGGCAGGGGGGAAGGTATTCCAAGTTTTTATACTTTTCTCAGCCACTTGAAAGATTCTTCTGAAAGAAGAAGTTAAAATAATTTGTAAAAATAACTCAGTCATTCAGAGCATCAAAAATGGTGCCTCTCTCTACATGAGTGATGGCCACTGGTTGTTGAATTTTGTATGAGTACTGCAGTTGCTCCCTGCACTACAAGGCCACAGATTGCCAGGGTTGGATGGCACGTTCCCTTCTTCCCATTGCTGTCAGTCATTATTTCTTCACCATATTATGTTACCAGATTGTACAGATAAAATCACATATGCAATTATATAAACATATACCTACATAGTGTACATAAAAGATGATATATACTGACAACTTAAATATATAAATGTTACACAGATAAGATCTGACAATTAAGGTCACAAACCTGCCCCCATACGCTTCCCTTGGCAGCACTGTGCAGACAACTTGGTAAAGTTTCATGACCTTGGTCGATAGTGTTTCACAGCTGTGTTCATGTGGTCATGTGGCTGTGTCTTGCTAGTGGTATTCATTATTGTTGTTGTGTGTTTCTGTGTGCTGTCATGAGAATGTCAGAGCTTGAATTAGAGCAATGAACAAACATTACATTTCCTTTTAAACTTGACAAGAGTGGATGTGAAATCAGGGATATGTTAGTCCAAGTTTATGGGGATAATGCCAGGAAGAACAGGGCAGAACAAATGGATTAAATTTTTCTTTTCTGAGGGAAAAGAAAGCATCCCTAATGAAGAGAAGTCAGGGCAGCCAGTAATGAGTAGAACTGATGAGAATATGGCAAAAATTCATTGAGTTGTGCATCAAAATCATTGACTGACTGTGAGAAGCATGGCAGACCATGTAAATATCAACAGAGAATATCTTAAAATCTTGGCATGAGAAAAGTGTGGCACTTGCATCATGACAATGCACCAGCTCACACAGCACTCTCTGTGAGGGAGTTTTTAGCCAGTAAACAAGTAACTATATTGGAACACCCTCCCTACTCAACTGATCCAGCCCCCAGTGATTTTTTTCTTTACCTGAAGATAAAGGAAATATTGAAAGGAAGACATTCTGATGACATTCAGGACATCAAGGGTAAAATGTTGATAGCGCTGATGTCCATTCCAGAAAAAGAGCTCCAAAGTTGCTTTGAGGGGTAGACTAGGTGCTGGTGTGAGTGCCTCGCTTCCCAAGGGGAGGACTTTGAAAGTGACTGTAGTGATACTCAGCAGTGAGGTATATAGCACTTTTTCTAGGATGAGTTAATTGTCCGACCTCATACAACGATGCCATTAGACCATGTTGAAATTCTAGGTCTCTATTACAGCACTGATACTCAGACACTGTTGACTTTGTTCAGGGTTTCCATTTGTGTTCCAGCCAGTGACAGTGGTCTGACTTCCTGTTAAGTGAGGGGTGACGGTAACAGGTTAACTAGAGTCACCGGGGCCTGAAAACACTAAGCATTTAACTACCAATGGGAGGAACGTAGGCATGAGGAATGATCTGGATCATCTGGTTAATGGCCCTTGCCTTTACCTTGTTGTGTTTTTATAAATCTTCTGCATCAGTCCCTTCTGTACAAAGATTTCCCAGGCATCTTCTTTAACTCACATAAGTCACATAAAGGAGAGGTCCTTCTGCATACAGATTCTACCTCTGTAGCTTATTAGCACCATGTGATTTTGAGCAAGTTGCTTAACTTTACTGTTTTCTTCATTCATACAATGAGGGATGATAATAACACATTATTAGGTTATGTAGTTGTGAAGTTAGAGTACTATGTCAAATGCTGACTACTGTGCCTGGCATATAAGAAGTAATCTTTAGTGCTTATGATAAGAGGTAAGGAGTCCGTTGAGCTTAAGTGCCCTGAGAGTGCTCAGACATCACTAATACCCCACAAGGCCCAAATGAGGAGACGTTATCGTGCTGGGGTCAGTCATTCTGTCCTCGCACATTTGAAGTCAAAGGACTGATTTTCTAATTTCTTCATTTCCTTCCATTGTAAATATACACCAGTGACATACTTCACATTCACACAGCCTGCATTTCTGTATGGAGTAGGTACACATTTCTATGTAAAGAACTATTTGAAAATATTGTCCAGGATGTATTCTTATAGCAACTGAAGATGAAAACATTAATTGATTGGACATGGCTAATGCTGACCCTGGCGGTTTGATTTGAGCTGTAAAGATTTTAGAATGTTGGCGTCAGTTGAAATCTGTGCTAAATTTTTATTGTGGAAATGTTTGTCTTTGAAAAGTGTGTTGTCACAGATACCATGAATAATTTGCATCTAGTTGAAAACAGCTTCTGGAATTGTGGCACACTAGCCAAGGGCCATATTAGTCATATATTGGATAGTTTTTCCTGGAAATCTGTAAATTGCCTTCTTACCCTAAAAATAAAGAAAAAGATACGGCCAGATCGTTTGGTTAAGTGACTGTATTGTTTATGTGGTTACACGTGCACTTTATCAGCTTTCCCACACTGCAGTTGGCTCTTCTGCTGGGTAACTTCCTGGAAAGCTTAAAATAACATGAGCAGTCTGTATAAGCCTTATGAGTAACTGATACTCTTTTTGGAAACACAGATACTTAAAGCTGGTTCTTTTTCCTTTTGATTTCTTTTTCCTGACGATTTTCTCAGGAATGTAACCATTTTTGTTTGGACATACAGGAAGGCATGGAGCCGTATGTAACAGAACCACTGAAGTCCCCTGGGAAGAGCCAAGGGGGAGGTTGCCATTTAGGGCTGTGCAGTTTAAGGTGTTAAGGTGCCTGATTTCTAAAGAATAATCTTGGCTTGGCGCCTGTGGCTCAAGCGGCTAAGGCGCCAGCCACATACACCTAAGGTGGCGGGTTCGAATCCAGCCCGGGCCCGCCAAACAACAATGACGGCTGCAACCAAAAAATAGCCAGGCATTGTTGGGGGCACCTGTGGTCCCAGCTACTTGGGAGGCGGAGGCAGGAGACTCGCTTGAGCCCAGGAGTTGGAGGTTGCTGTGAGCAGTGAAGCCATGGCACTCTACCCAGAGGGACAGCTTGAGGCTCTGTCTCAAAAAAA
>CAUYTI010061292.1:0-29832 GCA_963575145.1 Galago senegalensis | reverse complement strand
AAAGCTATAAATTGGTTTCATAGTAAGACTGAGTACATTGGATACTTTTTCTTCCATTCTTGAGATATTTTGCTAACAAGAATATGTTCCAGCTCCATCCACGTAAACATGTAAGAGGTAAAGTCTCCATCTTTCTTTAAGACTGCATAACAACTTCTTACCTTGTGCCCATTGAGTAAGAGCTTACCAATCCCTCTCCCTCCTTTCCTCTCCCTCTCTCCTCACCCCCTACCCTGAGAAATGCAAATAATGCAATCTAATCATTTGTACCTTTGTATTAATCTAAAATTTTTTTAAAATGTTAACTTCTCACTTAGTTCTTCCCTTCCTAGTCTGTATAAAATAGCATGCCCTTGCCCCTTGCCTAAATATCCTTTTCTTCCTAGTACTTGATATCAGATGTATTATATATTTACATGTTTATTTTCTAACCTCTCCCCATTGCTAAATTCTTGGTGTCTAGAACAGCAACTGATATATAGTTGGCACTTAGTATATAATTGTTGAGTGAATGACTATATCTTTTCATATAATCTGATGTAAGTACTTGCATTTCCTTATATACCAACACACACATATACACACATGTACACACACATTCCCATTTTCTCAGAAAGGATATTATCATTACATTTAACTCATTAGCCCCTTCATTGCCTAAATGAGCTAAGGGTATGCAAAGAATAGAGAGAGAGAAAGGTGTCAGAAATGGCTCAAAAGGCAGGTTCTACTGTAATATGGAGGGTTTGGTGAGGGACAGTGGAGAGCAAAGACTTCACCTGCTAAATGTAGCCCTAAATCCACTGTGCCAAATTACTGAGTAGAATTGTTGTTGCTCTCCAGAAATCACAACTGGAAATATTTAAACACGTCTATAGGAATGAGAAGGAGAGAAAAAAAAGTACTACAATTGCTTTAGTCATTACTGTTTACCTCCATCTTATTTCAAAGATAGTGATCATAAGTGTTTGATCCAGTATTCAAACATGGAAGCCACGTCTTCCCTGACTGTCTAAAACTAACTTGTTTTTAGCTTTTCTCTGCTATCCTCTATCAAGCCTTCTAGCCTTCGATTCTAAAGCCCAAGGCACACACCACCTATAATAGTCATGGGATGTTTACTTGGCTCAGTCCTCTTAAAGCACCCTTTCCCTTCAGCACCAAAGTAGAATGACACAGCCCATAAGTATCCCGTAACTCTATCTGGAAAAGAGGCATGGCCAGAGCTCTTCCCTCAGAGAGTTGTGCTGAAATTTACTGCAATAATGCTTGCAGATCCGAGGTCCACACTTCATGCGGTGGTCTCTGCTGCCATCATCACAGTCAGAATCCTCATTTCCTCCATGATTACTGTAACTCACTCATTTTTTACAGCTGCCCCATCACATGAGCACTGCTAGACCATCTGTGTCTCAACATCTCACTGGTACTTGTCCTGACTGTCCTTTTGAAATGTGTCATATAAATCACACCCTAAGGTAAAATTATTCAAGAAGCAAGAGACTATCTTTTGGTGATCTACAGACTCAATGCCAAAGCAGTGCCACTCTGCTTACCAAATTTCCAAAGGATCCACTTGCAATCCTGGCTTTAATTTTTCCTTCCATCAACACTACATATACAAATGCAGTAACAGTCATGAATCCCACTATGAACAAGAAGGAAGAAATGTGACCTGTGCTATAGGTCAAATTTTATGTTAACTAAAATTTTTCACTCACAGCCACATATCAATTAATGCCTAACTAATTACACTCGTCTGGTAGACTGTGGGTTTGCATAGCAGGACGCCTGCATTATGAATAGTAAGGGAATCTGAACTGCCTTTGATAAGTAAGTGGTGAAGAAAGGAAACAAAATTGGGGTTACTATCCTCATGCTGCTATTGGTCCCTGAAGGATCTTCAGTAAGTCCCATACAATGGCCAGACCTCAGATTACTCAATTCCCAAAACTGTCTCACTCAGTGCCTAGGGGTTGTCTGTTTTATCCTGGCCAGGTAGAGGGTAGAGGGTAGAGTCGTGCGTTCAGTGAGGCTCCTTCTAATTCTAGGACATTTGATGCCTGAGTCCCTCTTTTGCCTCTTTGATAATGCATTCAGATGTGCCTTTGACACTAGTGAAGACACAAAGTTTCTATTTTCCTGATGTAAACTATACCACTATGCTGCAGTAAATACTAAATCTCACTTTAGAAAGGTATACACACAGTCAGGAATTCAAATTAGACGTTTCAGGGAAAACAAGGGAGCTAACATTTAGTAAGCCCCCACCTTGCCCAAATATCTAGATATATTGTCTAAAATGACCTTCAAAACCAGTGTATGAGGTCAGTATCACATTTTGTATTTCATAGAGAACAAGGTGGCCAGGAGAAGCTCCTATCTCTTCCAGACCAGAATAGGCAGAGCGAAGCATTAGAACCCAGGACCACCTGACAGAAACATTCATGCTTTATCCATTTCCACAAACCTTCCCTGGTAGCATTCAATTAATTACAGTTGTTTTCATAGTTTCATTTAAGGAAAAACATGTGTTAACCTAAGTAAGTTTGCCTATGGCTTGTTTATATACGATTCATTTTAATTTTGTTAATGTAGATATACCTCACTTCATTCCAAGAAAGATTTGAAGCAGATTACAAGGATTAGTGTGTGTGTGTGTGAGTGTAAACAAACCCGGGCTTTGTCCTTTTTACCATTAAGCAAAATACTAAATACGCTGAAAAAATCGGTAGAAATTTTGAAATATCATTTACTGACAGGAACCCATAATGATGCTAATAAAGGGACAAAAACTCAACCCAAAGAAAATTAATTATTTGTGTTATTGATGGTCCTGCAAACAGGACTAATTAACTAATAAGAACATCACTGACCCCTGCTAAGAATAATCCCCCTGTTTTATTAAGAGGGAAATATAAAGAAATGTAGATACATTAAGAAGAGAGCATGATGAAAAATTCAGCTATTTTTGCCTGAAATAATTAGACAATCAAGGTGAAAGCTTCTTTGTGTGAAAGAATGTCAAGTTCATACTTAATCTCTATACCAAGGTCCAAAGATTTTCACCCTCACACTTTAGTAGCTCAAAATAAATATACAGTGGGCTGCCTTAAAGGATAGTTACTTGAGTGGGGGAGGGCAGTGGGAGGACTTTATTCGCCACTTTATAGAACTTGGCCCCATTTCTGAACATTGAAATAAAGAGCAGGGCTGAAATCAGCCTTTGGCTTTGACCCTCAAATTGCTTATTATGACTTTCATGAAAGCTGACTACGTCCCACAAGTGACCTTGGGTAATTTTATAAAAATCAATCAACCATCACTATTGTTACTTCCCTCTAAAATAAATAAATGAACAAATGTAATCACTTCTTCCCATTAAACATCTCTTTTATTTCTTTTAAAGGGAAGTAAAAGAGCCTTTTAGCAGCTAGCTGATGTTTGCAAAGTACATCAAAATCTGCTTTTGGCCAACCTTACAATTAGTCTCCCTCTGTAATAACCACAAAATAATGTGTTCTTTTTTTAAAGAAAACAAATATAAAGTTCTAACTATTTTTCCTCTGTGGAAAAAAAATTAGAGTGTAAATATTTTATCATATAATGTTAATCTTCAAGAGAGCTGGATATACTCACTATCTTCAATTCTTCCCCTCCCTTGGAAAGGCCTGTGCCTGACCACTTTGCCAAAAATGCTCCCAGTCACAAATAGCAAATGTATTGGCGAATTCAAGGCTCAGTGCCCATTTCTCATCTTTCCTGTGTGACCAGCAGCACTTGTCACAGTCACTGCTTTCCTAAAACTCCTCCCCCTCACTTGCTCATCATTATATATTCCTAGTCTCCTTCCCACTTCTTGGGCATTCCCTTCTCAGCCTCTTCCACTGACTTCTCCTGGTCATCTCAACCACTGACACTTGGCATGTTCCAAGACTCAGTCCTCTGTCCACTTTTCTCTTCAGTCATTGGTGGCGCTGTCTTAAGATTTTAAGCCCATCATATGCTAGTTGCTTATGACTTTCAAATTCATATTTCCACATCTAAACTCTGCCCTCTGCTCAAGACTCTTAGACCCAATTGCCCACTCAGTGTCTCTACTTGGACGTCTCACAGCTTCTCAACTATGTAATCCCAAACATGAACTCATCTTGCTCCACAGATGTTTCCACAGTGCTTCCCATCACCATGAATGCTAACCTCATTCTTCTAGTTCTCAGTCTGAAAAGCACAGAGTCAGCTTTCACTGCCTCTCAACACACAACCAACCCTCCAAGAAATTTTACACAATCCACCTTCAAAATAGTCCAGTGATCCAACCACTTCTCACCATGTCCATATATACTTCTGGTCTAAGTCACTGTCATCTCACTCCTGGATGACTGTAACAGCCTCTTAATTCACTGCCTGTTTCTGCCCTTATCCTCCACTCCAGGGTCGATTCTCAAAACAACACCCAGAACTATTATTTTTATCATTTCTTAATATAAACGATATCATGTCACCTCTCTGCTCAAAATTCACTGATGGCTCCCATCACACAGTCAAAGCCTACCAAACCCTCCAGGTTTGTTCTCTCTGGTCTAATCTTCTGCTCTCCCTTTGTTCACTATGCTCCTGCCACCCTGACTTCCGGCTTCCCCGTCTCATAGCCTATGCCTTCACCGTGTGTGAATCTCCCAACCAATCCCAATCCCTACCCATCCCTACTGCTGAATTTTCCTCTGTGGTACGAAGAAAATCTAACAAAGAAATATATAACTTGCTTGCTTATTTTGCTAATTAACTGTTTCCCCAATAGCAAGATCTTGATCTGTTTTGTCTGCAGCCATGGTTCCCATGCCTAGAACAGTGCCTGGTACCTGGGGAAGGCTGTCGGTGATCACTGAATATTTGACATTTGTTGAATAAATAGGAGTTAAGATTGTGGAAGTAAATGAGATCTTCCAGCGAAGACATGTAGAGTGAGAACAGAAAAAAATAAGGGGATAAAAATTATCAGAAATCAACATTTAAGGGCTAGAGTGAGGACAGGAAATAGCAATATTCTTGAGAGTAAGTCAAAGAATTAGGTGAATTAAGAGAAGACTCAGAAGGTTGTAGAGACACAGGCTCTAAGAAAGCGCTTTAAGAACTGTGAAGGTTGGGCTGGGCACAGTGGCTCACACCTGTCTGTAATCCTAGCACTCTAGGAGGTTGAAGAGGGTGAATGAATTGCTTGAGTTCATGAGTTTGAGACTAGCCTGAGCAAAAAGCAATACCCTCATCTCTACTAAAAATAGAAAAACTGAGTAAAGAGGATTACCTGAGCCTAAGTCTTTGAGGTTGCTGTGAGCTATAATTCCATGGCACTCTACCCAGGGCAACAGCTTGAGACTCTGTCCCAAAAAAGAACTGTGAAGGTGTGAAGGTGGTAGGTGAGTGTGTCAAACCTTTAATGTCGTTTTGAAGGATCAAGGGAGAAGGGCCCAGAGTCAGAATGTGCTGTTAGGATGTGAATGTCAGGTGATAAAATGAACCTAGAGGGAGTGAGTCTATGTTCAAGCAGGGGGAACATGAGAGATAATCGGAGGCAAGACTCAAGAAAGGATGTGAGGACCCAAGTTCATCAGGTCAATCTGAATCACCAAACTAGATAATTCATTTACTCAGAGCTTGAAATACCAAAGTTTTGGGAAATAAACAATCCAATTCATTTACCTAAATTGATAACCTCCATTCAGTTTTATTTCTTAAAAAGTCTAGCAGTGTGTACTTATCGTTACCTTTCTATTGTTAAATAGTCAAATGGAGAGGCAAGGTAGCCCCTGGAATCCCTTCCCCTGGAGAATGAGGGATGGCGATGGTCCATTCAGGACAGACAGACCCTGTTCTGCCTTGATAAGGAGAGCTGGCTGAGTGATCTGCGCAGAGTTGGGGTACATTGCTGTACCCAACTGCTCTGTGCTGCTTTGGAGGTGGGAGCGGGGAGGAAGCGAGCAGGAGAAGAGCAGCTTTAGAGAAGGCAGCCACAGCCCGAAGCCTGCATTGTGATGGGGATGCACACAGCTTCCTTTGTTGGCAAGATCCGGATTAGACTTGTGCCTGATCCACTGGAGCAGAGCCTGGGAAGCCTTCGAGGTGGGCTTGTCCCCGGCCAGAGAGGCGGAAAATCAATTTGGCTGGCAAACGAGAGCCCCCAAGAGCTTAGTCCACGCTCCATAATCCTATCCACTAGCAGCGCAGGAAATAGATGCCTGAGCCCTCACATATTCATAGGGGATGTGAGGCATAAATCAGGCTTTAAGGATTGGGGGCAAAGGGAATGGACTCTCTGGCTGGCTACTAATTAATCAAGCACGCACCACCTAAGCCTAGCAACCTGGAGTAGAGCCGCACACACCCGAGCAGAGGCTGCTGCTGCTGTTTTTCCTTCCCTTTCCCCTTTAATTTCAATTAAAATAGATATCGGACCAAATTTTCCCCTTTAGCTGATGCTGCTTATGCACCCCCTGTTCTTCCTTTAATTAAAAAACATGCTTATTGCAATACTTGCCGGAATCACTTTAACGGTATTTTAATTGTAATGTCTCTGCCTGATTAAAAAAAGAAAATATGAACTAGAAAGTGTTTGCAAAAGATGTTCACAGGATTCAGGGAAAAAAAATCAGACACCTCCCCAGAATGAATGCCACATACTAATTCCTTAATTAGCCTGGTAGTGCAGTCAAATGGGCAATGTAGAGGGGAAAAAAACAAATCTGAAATAAAATCACTGACTCGGAGCTGCAAACAATAGCAGTTGGGAGAAACAGTTTTCATCAGACCTGATTTCCCCTGGCAGGATAGAGAACCACATCCAGCTAAAAATGCTACGCTCAGGATAAGCCCATTCAATGTGGCCAGCCAAGTTTCCACTGTTCTTTGCAAAGGGTGGCATAGCCTTTGAGAAAAGAGTAGCTGGAAAAGGTTAATTGACCTCCAGTCTTGACAATTCTACGAAGTTCTCTTTATTCTTTGAGGCTAGTAGCTCTCAAATTTAAGCATGCATCAGAATCACCAGGAAATCTTTAGAACACATTGTGGTGAACACAGAGTAGGTTTGCTATGAGGTCCAAAAATTTGCAGTTCATGCAAATTCCCTCGATGCTGCTTCTCGAGGATCACACCTTGAGCATCACTAATCTAGGAAAACTAAGTGATTGCTCCAAGTATCCACAGGCTCATGATGTTTACTAACATGAGCCATGAACTACAAGCCTGTAATGACAGATGCCTTCCCTTATACATTCACCAACATTTCCTGTTCTTTTCTAGCCCTGTCTGCTAAGTTCTCAAATACGAATAAATAGTCTCCACTTCCAGAAGGTCACAGTGAAGCTGGATTGCTCTAGGCAAGTGGAAATACCTTCATTCCAATGAAGTGGCCCACTACACAGAGAACTGAGAGAGAAGGTGAAGGTTTTGACTCAGTCTTCTACTTTTCTACAAAATGGAAAGCTCACTTAGTTACCCTTATAACTGAATTAACTCTATACTAATTACAAAGTATAAACATATCTGTGGAAAAGAAACTGTATAGAAATATTTAAAAGAACTCAAACACTGAGATGTAAATAAATATCTTTGTTACTAAAGCTAAAGCTACTAGTATCAGTGGCTACCTAACTAGACCTCAATTTTTTCTGTACCTCCAGGAAGCCATTACTCCTTTTTACCAGCCAGGTTTCTGGCACGTAAGTTCTCAGGGCCCTCCACTGTTTCATGGCTTTCTAAAAAAAGTCACTTAAGAAAAAACACAATTTCTAAGGAGAAACAAAAAAACCAAAAACTGTCTCTTCCCTGAAGTTTGTGCCAAGCATGTCAAAATCTCCCTAGCTGCCTACCAAGTTCATGCCAATAATCTTCTCTTTTCTCTTTATCCAAGTTTTATGAACACTGACCCAATCACATTTTTTACTAGCCTGCAATTTAACACATTTCTCTGAAATGTGAATGATTATTCTCTGAATATTGTAAACATCATTTGGCTATAGCACAGTAGAATTATAAATGAAATATAATAGTTACTTTCTTATGGTATTCATTAATTTTTTTAAAAAAAGAATACAGTACCTCCTGCTTCTAACACATTGCTGACCATTCACAAGGGACCTGGTAACATGGATAGTTTCTGTACAAGAGTGCTGGTCAACAGTGTGTTCAGATGTTAGAGGTGCTAAGTGATTCTATATTATAAGCAGCTGAGAGATGAGGAGAGGAGAAAGAATAAAATAAGCTTAATTTGGGACAACTGGGAATTGAGACTGGGAGAAATAAATCAGGGAACAGCTGCTGTGTTAACATACTGCTGACAGTCAATTTTACACAAAAACTACCCATGTTACCAGGCAACTTGTGACCAGTTAGCAATGTGTTAACCTGACCCCAGGAATATTATAGTGAAATAATGGCAATGAAATTCTCAGTCTCCAATGTATTTTTATCTGCATGTGAATTCTGAGTACAAAAATATACTAGATTTCCAGCTCCACTCCCAGTCTGGATAAATAGGATCTCGGGATCATTAATGAACAAATGAGACTGAGCAGTAAGCAAGGACCAAGTCCGGAAGGATCCTGTTAGCCCTCCACCTGCAGGGTGGGGAGCCTATGGCCTTCTGATTTCAAGATTATTCTTTCTTAAGCATCAAAGAAGGCAAGAAAGCCTGTATCTTTCTCTGCTGCACTCTGTTCATAAAAGGATTTGTTCTGTAAAATTTGGACTCAGTCAAAAGACCACACTTATGGACCTAGAAGGTCATTTGTGGGCTTAAGGCCATTGGTTCCCCACCCCCAAGAAAGGTTTTAAGTAAGGAAGTTTGAAACATTTATCTTTCATTACTGAAAATATTACAGCTTCTGTGCTAGGAAGCGACTGGTCCTTTTCAATAGCATTTTTCATGTTATAATATCCAAGTTGTCAAGACACAAAACTGTAAATTGTTTAATATCTATCTATCTGTCTGTCTGCCCATCTATTGAGAGCATGTCCTTTCTCATAGCAATAGTTTATCTTTCATTTAAGGCTAATCAAGCATGTCTGGGACTGTTCTCTGGAGGTAAATAATGTAAGTCATTGTCTGATTGGGAAAAATAAGGGGTTTCAGAGCCAAGTGTCCCCCACATTAAAAAGCCTTTGTCTCTGATCTCCTGATACATAAATAGTAAATGAAATCGGTCACTGTCTGGACTAATCCACTAACATTTGAGGTTACCAGGAAGGACTCTGATTATAGAGAAATTCACAACAAACATTAATCTGCCTCTTCAGGTCAGAAACTCATTTATTATTTCATTCATTTAACAATTATCTGAGTACCTATTACATGCCTGGAGACACAATGGAGCTGGCAATAAAAAGGTGAGCACAAATAGATCCAAATCTGGCTCCTCCTTATAGCCTAGACTTCTCTAATCCTCTCAAAATGAAGACCAAAAAAAAAAAAATCCTGATACTGTATTTGTAAAAAATTAACATAAAAGTAATTAAAGTTCTTAGCTTATTAAAAATTCTATCAATAATCCACTTAGCTTTGGATATAGGCAAAATCCCTTCCTATAAAACAAGTAATGCCAACCAAGAAAAGCCTGGCACATAGAAACACAAAAGATAGAGTTAAGAGTAGATTCTGAAAAACTCAAATTAATTCTTTTCTGATTCTGACTTCTTCATTGGGCTTTCCATTTAGAAAAGGGTACAGACCAGCCCCTTATGGAACATCATGCCTGCAGATATAGGAAGAAAAATTACTAACCCCTTTCCTATTCTTCCTCCACAGCATTGCACACACATACCCAATACTAGGAGAGGTTTTTGCAGGCCACATTTTGTGCATTGATTTGAGGGCTGGAGCCTTGTCCAAAGCCTTGACTGCCTCAAATCTGAACTTGGGCCCCAGTCTGATGACACAACTGCAATGAATAAACCTTGTTCTATCATCTGCACATAGTCATCCATCCCTGCCTGGAAGGGTAGCTATGTTTCAGCTAATAAATAAGGCAGTTCATCAATCTTCTCTTACAGCCAACTTGTAGACACATTATCTTGAACTCACCAATTTGCACCCAATTTCACCCAGCCCACAAAACCTTCTCATGTTGACCAAGACACCTTAGAGTTACAGAAAGAAGTGTTAATGGAGAATGTCTCATTTTTATCAAAAATTGAGCCTGCATTCAGATAGCTTTTTATTAAACTCAAACTGATACGTATGAAGTCTTGAAATTACAGGCACAGGGTGACCTGCCAAGTGACTCGCACAGGCCTGATGCACAAAGAGACCACAAGCAACACTCCACGAAAGTCTTGTTTCATAGCATTTCTAGATCAGTGCTTTGGAAAACATTATCTGAGGCATGAATCTACTAACTCTGAAGTGGGCTCAGTACTAATTAGAAGCAACCAAATATATAATCCCTGGGATAAAAAAGGTTGTGCTGGGTTCAACATCTGACATCTCAAACCCTTGCCAAGGATGAGGAAACTCTACAATGAACCTGACAGTGAGTCAAGAGAAGATGCTGCATCTTCCTAAGCCAAAAAGACATATATTTCCATGCCTTAGAAACCCCAGAGATAATAGAGTCAAAGAGATCTGAATTTCCTTAAAAGCAGGGACCACAAAAGAGGTTGGAGGAAATGAGACCATGTTCCAAGCTACAGAAGGGAAGCATGCTTCCTTGAAGTCAAAGTAACAAGGAGAACGGAGGCAAGCAAATGGATAGACTCTGCTGCTTCCACATCTGTGTCCTTCCCGCTCTTGCAATAGGAAGAAAAACATTTCAATATGAATTCTGAAGATAACACAGGCAAAAGCAATCCAAAGTCTTTATTATCCAGCTAATTCTTTCAGTAATCCAGTTTGCTTTGTATATAAAAGCAACCACTATCTGTAAAGAAAATTATAACTTAAGCCTGATATTCAACCATTTCTTCTGATATCTCTGTTAATGCAAAGGTAACAACCACCAACATCAATTGAGTTGTTATTCTGGGCCAGACTCTGTGCTCAGAACCTTACAAATATTCCTTCATTTAATACTTAAACCATCCATGTAAGATGATCAATACATTGTGATGTTTCCATGAAACAACAAGCAATAAATTCTTACTATCATTTTTGCTGTGACTGTCATTATAATCAGGCATTGTCCTAATGAGGTCACAGATCTGGGAAGTGGTGGAGCCTGGATTCAGAGTCAGTTCTTTCTGGCCTGAGCATGCCAAGCATTTAACTCCTTTGGTATATGCCAGTAGACGAAGAAACAGAAAATCACATTAAAGGGAGCCAGTGCTCTATTAAAGAGCAATAGAGACTGGAAACAAATTTCTCTTCAAATATTTTAAAGCCATAGCACTGTGAGTAGTAAAAAACTATAAAATATCTTCTTCCTCTACTGTTATATTTATGATGTACAACATGATATTCTATATATTACATATATACTGTATGTACACAGAGAGAGAGAGAGAGTAAAGTGATTACTACAGGAAAGCAGACTGACATAGCTGTCATAATACACGGTTGCCTTTGTTGGGGGAGGGGAGAGAAAGACACCTAAACCTAAAACCTCAACACCAAGGGCAGAGTTCATCTTCCCATAATGGACCCTTAATTAATCTTATCTCTAGGCCCTTTCACATCAAGATACTTGACCATCAGATTAGAAAGAGATTCATTGCTTCATTCACGAAATATGAATGCTTCCTCAACTTCACACTACGAGCCCCAGATCCTTGCCCGGGATGCATAATGCACTGACAAGAGGGTTACATTCCTTCTTTGTTATTATGGCTCATAGTAATTACTTAGAATAAAAATAATAAATTTTAATTCAGCAATGCCTATGGCCGTTGGGCATCTTAACATAAAAGAACAAAGAATATAATTACTAAATCAAGGCAATATGCCTACCTCCATCCCAACTCATTAGTATTAATTGATTGGGTTAATTCTCTTTTGTGCTTAACAGTACCCCTAAAAAATAAGTTTTTTAAAAAAGAAAGGATGGAGGATGAGAAGGAGGGAAGAAGTAGAGATGGTAAGTAGACAAAAGCTCTGAATCTTTTTCTAATTAAAGTGAAATAATAAATATAGTAGAAGTTATTATGGTCACAGAAAATATCTGCCATTGTTCAATAAAGTTCAGGAATCAATAGCATACATAGTACATATAGCGTCACATATAATGGCACAAAATTTTGTCTCTGTTAACATTTCCCAATTTCTTTCCCCCAAAAAAATTTTATATAATCCTTCTCTCTACTATATAAGTCATACTTGTAAGAAAAAAATATCAGTTCTATGGATGGAAATATGAGCAAGGCACAGAAAGTTCGAGACTCTTGAGGGCCCATATGTAGAAGTGTTGGTTTTCCTAATGGAAGAGTCTAATCCTCTAGATATCATGCTGGTTTCCATGAACGGGCAAATAATATAGAAGATGCAATATCTACAAGTAGTTCCAAATATTCTTAGATGATCTAGTTTCACTGTTACTGATCACTAATCCTTTCAAAGTGTACGGACTTCATGTAGAATGTACTGTTTATAATATAGAAATGGCAGAGAAGCTACTACTTCTCTAATACTTTATATTTTGTTAGTTGAAATCTTTTGAAGAAATTATCTTTTGACTTGAAAGTTCTCAAGCTTTATCTCAGCCTATAGGCAGCGTAAGAAAAATGAAGAAAATTCCATTTGGCCATTTTTTTCAACACCATGAATGGATATGAAAAAGTCAGGCAGTAACAGATACTTGAAGAGACAGTTACTGTTGATAATTATGATGATGATAATGATTCAATTTTATTTGAATAGCTCTTTATCATCCTTTAGGTATTCATTTAAATAATATACTTTTTAAATTTCATCCAAGACCTGAGCTTGGCACCATTTACTTATCCATTCATTCAATAATCAACAGGCAATTTGTGAGCCCTCATCATATATCAAGCATTATTCTAGACCTTGAATAACAATACACTGGTAAAGTCCTTTGCCTTTTTGAGTTTATCCTAATAGAGGAGAAAGACTATAAACAAACAACTAAATTTTAAAACACATCATGACGATAAATATTATGAAGAAAAGTAAAGAAAAGCCAAAGGACAGAGTAATGGGGACCAGTTTTCATTCTAGAAAAGACAGCAAGCAAAGCCTCTCTGATAAGTTAGCATATTCTCTAAGACAAAATGGAATAAGTGACCAGCCACATCAATCTGGAGGAAGAATATTCTATGCAACGAGCATTACGGGCAAGGATCCTGAGGCAGGTGTATTCATAGAAGAGCTGCACCAGAATGAATGAAGAAGACAAGGCTGATGAAAGGATCAGAGATTAAATAATAGTAAGGACTTCAGATACTCCTAATGAGATGAGAAGCCACTGGAGGGTTTTCAGGAGAGAAGAGACAAGATGTGACTTATTTTTAAAGCAAATGGACTACAAACTGATAGGAGTTGCTTAAGAAGGCAGTATAAAAGCTGAATACTAATGACATAAACATATGAAGTCTTGTTTCTCTACCACAAAAAGTAATTTCACCAGTGAGGGGTTCAAACCTAGCATGGCAACTCCAAAGTCATCAGGGTTCTGGGTTTCTCTTATTCTTCCATTTCCCCATTCTTAACAAATCATGTCATGATCCAAAATGGTGGTTGAAAATGTAGCTGTCACATTTATATACCGGCAAATACGAAAAAGAAAACAATTAGGCATACAGGGTATGCCTCCTCCTGGGTCAGATCTGCTTTAGGAAACCTCACATCTCATTGGCAAATTCTTAGGCAGGAGGCCACGTATGGTTACAAAAGAGGTCAGGAAATAGAACATTTTAGCTGGCTACGTTGGTGCCACAAATGAAATAGAGGTTCTGCTGCTAAGGAAGAAAAAGAATTGGAACGATAGGAACCAATTAAGATTTAAAATTGTCCAAGACAAAAATTATGGTGGTTCACACTAGGTTGGTGGCAATGGAGGGGTTGATCTATGGGGCCCATGTGGAAGATCCAGCCAACAGGACAGACTCACTGATGAACTAGTCACAGGATGTGAGAAAAAGAAAGAGTCTAGGATGCTGACAAGTGTTAGAGTGTCCAATAGGTAAGTAGGGAAAGTTCCCCAAACTTTGATTTTGTGAGTATGTACTAATATCTATATGATCTGATTACGTCTCAGACACAAATGGCATGCTTGTCACCTCCTCTCCACTATCCAACTCTTATCTCACATTCCAAACACCCTGACTATTCCAGTCTGCATTTTGCCTCACTGCCTTTATTAGCTACTTTGGAACTAGAAATTTTACTCTTTTCTAGATGTGACATCTCAGATATACATGTACTTGTAGTAAAGCACACATTTTAGACATTTTATGATGAAGAAATTATGTTAGGCCATTCCAACTGTAATAATAGATCTTTGGGAAAAACATGCTTGAAAAATAAATAAAATACGATTGGAAATTGCTCAAAAAAGCTTTACATTTTTTAATTTCAAAATCCCAAGGGGGTACAAATGTTTTTGTTAGAGGCAAACATTACACTCAGGTAACGCTGACGTTGGAGTTTTTAATTCTGCCCATCACCAAAATAGTGCTCATTATCCCTAACAGGCAAATTTTTATCTCACTTTCTTGATCTCTTCCTCCCCCTTCATGGTTTCCAATGTCCTTTAATATCTTTATGCCAAATATGTACCCATAATTTAGCTACTACTCTTTTATATTTGCCTTCTAATTACTTTTCTTTAGTAATATTATGCATTACTGGCACGAAGTATTATTTTTCAATTTTTATGTACCTTATCCAGAGGTCCTAGGCCACTTAATAAACATTCACAAATTAATGGATGAGCAAAATTTGATCTGTGCACTTCTCTTGTTTGCATTCTCTCCAAAAGCTGCGACCCATAGCTTTATGATAAAAATCTGAGAGTTTCACTGTAGATAGCCCTGTTTGCGGCCAACCACTCCTGCACCCTGTGTGTACAGAAATCTCTCTCCACTACTCATGTCACATTCCTACCAACTGTCCTTCTTCTTACTCAAGAGAAATAGGGGGTTCTGCAGAGAACTAACTCTCCCTCTCCACAAGAAGAAGTTTTGTTTTTCCAAACCTAGCTCACTTATTCTGCATAAATGAAAAACAGTGTCTAAACCAGGATTATTAGGGAAAACCACGACTGGAAGGTGACAGGTTGGGGCAAGTGTTTGGGTTGTTTCCATGCTGAAGTCTGCAAGGGAACAAAGCCAAGCGTGTGCCATGCTTCTCCCTGCCTTTCTCTTCCTCCTTGCTCTCCCCATGATGCCTCTTCTCCATCTTAGCCTTTGGTCCTCTCAGTGTCATTCTCTGATTGAACACTGACCTGGAAGTAATAATGCACGCAGAGCCTCAGTAATCCACCATTTCTGGCTGCGATACTTCTCCCAAATTGTTGTTGCAGGGCCGCCCACCTCCAGGAGCATTTGATTCCCATGGGGATAGCCCTGGTTAAAGGATTACCCAGAGCTTCTTCCACCCACCCCACCAGATGAGGCTTTAGGTTTGTAATTTTCCCTTGTCATTGTTAGTCCTTAGGTAGTTGATCAGTTGTCAATAGATTGGCACTTCCCACAGCCACTGGCTACACACACCCCACAAAAGACAGGGCAAGAGCTCATTTCCCCCCAGTGCCAACTAATTAACTGGTTTAACTGAAACCTCCTTCCTATTAGAAAAAAACAAAACAAAACAAAATTTTTTTTTAAAAACCAGCCTCTAAGATATAGAATGACAAAATATCTAATCAGAAAAACCTGATTCTGTAAGTCTATAAGAGATAGGTGTTAAAATTCCCTTAGTTTGTCCCCTTTAAAATATCCCATTTTCCCCTTCAGGTAGCCACACTCTTACTTTAACAAGAATAAATGTTTGCATAGTGTTAAATATATTTCTAGTAAAGAACAGTGTTTCAGTGCAGCGTTTTATAGCTATCCATAACTAATCACATCTCCCAAGTAATTTTCATTTGCCAATGAACAGAGGCACTTTGATAAACATTTCCTATTATCAGCCATGGAGTAGGCCATGATTTTTATTCTCATTTAACAGATAAGGAAACAGATGCACAAGGAGGTGAAATAACAGACTTAGCCATTTGAAAATGTACTAGAAGAATTGAAATTTGAATTCTCAGTCCATTCCAACTTCCTAGACCCTAGAGCTATGTGACCAGTTTTGTAATAAGAAATCCTATTTATATGACTTTCCATGGGACCAAGAAGTCAAAACCACAACAGGGTGAGAGCAGGAAGACATTGCTTTCTTGGCAAGGAATTTCAAAGGCAGCAGCATTAAGTGATTTCAGGGCATTTTGCTATATTGTGGGGGCTGCCCTGGATAGGCATGACTAAAAAGTACTTGAATAAAGGAGCATATTCTTTGAGAACACTGTTAACCTTCTTGTTTTTGAAAGATTAAAATAATCAAGCTCTGTGCTTATAAGAGTCCAAAGAAAGGCCTTTCGCTTTGAACCTTCTGACCACTTCTTCCTTTTCATAGTAAAATCTCAATTTGGTCTGAGAATAAATTGTCAGCTGGGTTCTGGAACTTAATCATAAAGTCACCCTCCCTCCTGCCCAGAGAGTGGCATAATTACATAGACCAATGTCACGAATCTTCGAACTCCACAGACCTTTAACGTGCAGCAAGTTGAGGATGCTGGTATTGGTGTCAAGCAGGAGCAGCTGGCCTCTCTGCACTGTGACATTGTCGCCATCTTGTGGCACTCTCTCAGGAAACCAGCTGTGAGCCCTGGACCATCTCTGGCAAAACTGAAAGGAAAAGTTGCCCTGGAAAACACAGAAGTGGTTGGTTGATTTTTAAAAGCGGGATGGAATAGGATCAGGCGTCCTCAAACTACGGCCCGCGGGCTACATGCAGCCCGCCTAGGACATTTATCCAGCCCGCCAGGTGTTTTTGCCACTGCTGCCTGTCCTGCTTAGCAGCTGACTCGTCCCAGGGCCCACAGTCCAGTCCTCCAATGGTCTGAAGGACAGTGAACTGGCCCCCTGTTTAAAAAGTTTGAGGACCCCTGGTAAGTGATCAGTCAAACTTGAGACTTTTCAAAGAAAGTAAACTTAAATTTTCTAAATGCCTCAATAAGATTAATTACCCTTCTCTTTCTTGTATGACTAACTCAAACAGGAAAAAAATATGGGAAAGGCAAAATTTTACTTGTGGTGCCTTTGTGCTCAGCCCCTGGAGTTCTGCAGTCACATGCTGATGGTGTTTTCTGACCCTTTCTTCTCCCGGCATGGGCCTCCTTCTACCTAACAGATGGGGCTGATTCCATTTTTTAGTTTTTGCAGACATTTATTGAGTCTTGGACAAAAAATCATAAATAGCCCGGAATAGGGAGAATTAAAATGTTCTGCTTGATGGGTGGCATTTTGCTTTAAGTAATTGGTATCATTTTTCACTGGCTCTCCTGCCAACAGTCCCTGCTTTACAGGAACATTCCTCTTCCCAAGTGCTCAGAGCCATCCTCCCACACGGCCATTTTTGATATTGTTGTTGCCTTTCCCTCCATGCTTGGTGCATCAATGCTAAACAAAGCTCACACAGGCGTAGGTGGAATGCTGACCCACTTCAGATGACATGAGACAAGCCTGGAACCACCAAGGGAGGGACAGGGCACAGGGCCGAGAGAAGGAACCCAGGAAAGGAAGCACAACCTTCATCCCTCTAACCCCAGCCTTCAGTCCCTTCTCAGAACTTTTATCTTTCCTTTTAATTTATAGTCATTCTGGTGTCATGTTTTTCAAAACAAGGATGTAAATACCACAGAAAGGTATTCTGCTCACAGAAGAGTCTGAGAATGTATCTAAATGTCTTGTGAGGTTATGAAAGTACACTTATGATAAATATAATAAAATTGGAATAGAGAAGGTGATTCCTTCGAGATAATACCTACAACATGCATGTGCCTCTCTCCACAGTCTTCCTCCATCTAGATTCCAACCAAAAGTAAAGCCCAAGTTCCCACTGAATAAATTGCTAGAAGGTCTTCTCATGACATGTGAGAGGCAGATAGAAGTCTGTTAGAAGGGAAGGACTATGTGTATCTGGGTAACTATATCTACACAGAGAATGGTGCTCTGGAGTATCTCTAAGAGAGAAAATGGAAAATTGTGTGACTAAAAGAGCAAGTATACTTTCCAGAAGAGGGTCCTGACTCCTACATCAATAGTCCTGAGTTGCAGACCCAACCCAACCACCTACCAGACTTTAGGATAATGAAAAGCATGTTCTTTTCATATTATATATGTACCAAAGAGAAATAAAAGTCCATGGCTCATTCCAATCCAAGAGATGGAAAGGCATAGGGTATAGGAATAAACAGTCCCAGCACCACAGGAAAAGAGTAGGTGGTACCCAGGCATCACCATGGGCTATACAAACCATGTCCCAGTGATGACTATGGTGGGCTAGAAAAGCAGGAGAGAATCTTTACTGTCCAGCTGATGCCACTATAGGACCAGTGGTAACATAACAAAAATTACCAGAAGGTCAGGGGTGGGAAGGACTCTAGCAAGATCCTATCCCTTCATTTTAAAGACGATGTTCCAAAAAATGTTTTCTAGAGCTTAATAAAATGCAGATTGCCTCAGTGCCATCATAAGCCCATGAAATCAACAGTGCAGGAGGCAGGACCCAGGAATTGTAATTTTAATGATTTCCTCAGATGACACTTCTGCATCAAAGTTTGAGATCTATTCAAGGCAAAGGATAGAATTGGAGCTAAAAAAGGAACCAAGAACTTTTGACACCCAGAGACACCCAAGGGTCTTTGGTCAGGGTCACTCAAAGACGAGCGAGCTGGGCAGGGTGATATGTGGATGAACTATAAGAAATATGAAGAATTTGGCACCCTAACTTTTTCTGAGATATTAACCTGGTGGGCAGATCTACGGCTCAGCCACAGAAGAACAGTGACAACCAGGGCTCCTGACACTCATTGTAAAAAGATCTAGAACAACTGGACACTATTTAGGAACTTCGCGTAGTCAAAGGAAGATCCCCCTATGGTATCAGCCATTAATTAATTTGAGAATGTTTTAAAAATTTTAAGATTAACAATGGTATCTGTTATCCAGCTATGAAGGAAATTTACAGACTTTCTCTTCCTGCTTTGAAGTACCTGTGTATATTTCCAGTGCCAAAACTTTGGCCCGGTCTGTCAGCCTTCAAAAATTGGTAGACTCACCCCCAACTGAGTAAATAGGAAGGTCAAATGTTGTTATCTCCATCTTGCAGTGTTTTAATGATGTGGCAAAGGCCACAATGATAGGGACAGACGTAATTATGCAAAGCAAGCTTGCACCTTAAGTTTTCCGCTTACCATGCCTCTCCTGGGACACTTTCCCCCTAAATACCTGCATGGCTCATGGCCTGATTTCATTCATGTCTCTGCTCAAAATTTACCTCCTTCCTTGGGTCATCATTTTACAGAAGCACCACCAATCACTCCCTGTTCCCTAATACTGCTTCATTCTGGCATTAGCTCGTGTAACTTCTTACATATTTGATTATCATTTATTTAGCTTATTCAAATGAAGAAGAGATTTTGTTTTTATCCTTGATCTATTCCCATACCCCTAAATAGTGACTAACATATAATGATCAATAAAAATTATCAAAATTATTTTTCCTACCTAATCCTATGCATGTTTTTTATAGGTGTCTCTCTCTCTCTCTCTCTCTCACACACACACACACACACTCATACACAATTTAATGGCTGAACATGCACATCTATGACCAAAAATGCTACCTATCCCATAGGCTTCCTGATCCACTGGGTTTGACTCATAAACTTCCCCATTCCTCTTCATGTTTTCAAGCTTTTTTGATGGAGAGAGTTTCCAAATTAGAACCTGAGACTTACATCTAGTCTCCCTATGGAATCTTCCATCCATTTTTTTCTTTGACCTTAAGTTTATTTATTCAGTGTGGCGGAGTTCAAATGAATTCAAAGGTTAAGCACTCAGTTTCAAAAGACCAAAACTTCTTTGTACCCTAATTTCTCCTCAGCAGAATAAAGATATCTTGGGATGCATAAATGTTCATTGGTAATTCATGCTTTCATACAAAACAATGACTAAATGCTAGAAGATCTAAAAATTAATGTAGCCTCAGCTACTTAATAGCCACCTGGGGAAGTAAAAAAGTGGTTTATATCTATGATTGCAACATAATCCTGATTTCATGCACACCGCCATAAGAATTTAAGCTCTCCTACATTTTCATAGTTCACAGGCCTGGTGCCATCATTCCCTACCCATGACTCCCAGGGTGAGGCTCCATGAAACAGTGGGAATGGCTCACCTTCCAATATCACATCCTCCAACCCTTGTCACTTTGATCCAGTCAAGCAAAAAAGAATGCTGACAGCATTGATAAAATAATTTTTTGTCTATATATTGGAGAACCTCTCTGTTGATACCAATGTGCTATTTTTGGTGAAGGCCGTGGTCTACATCACCAGCCTAGCCCATAGGTCATTGTACAAGCTCTTTCCCCTACGGTTCCCAAGGTTCTCAGTGTTTAGCTTTATTTTTATTCTTTGAGATAAATATATCACTCATTCCCCTTCTGCAGATGAAGAAAATCATGTCTTCATAGGCAGACGGAAGCAGGTGTGGAAATAGAGATATCAAAACTGTCCAGTACACTCATCTTTGCAGGTAGTCCCAAATAAACAAAGAAAAAAAACAGCAAAACAACTTTCCTGCCTCAGCTAGGAAGCTTATGCAATTTGTTTTCTTCTTACAGCATGTCAGCACTTCTCTGAACTTCAGGGAATGTGCAGTGTCTGCAAATCTTACATGTCACCTTAAATGTACTTGCAACACCACCAGAGTTATCTTGAAAGAAGTCATTGATCAGCAAGTTAGAACACCAAGCAAAGCAAAGACCTATGTCTGAGCATATGCACGGAGCTGCAGTGGTGGAGGAGGTGGGGGACAGAAATCTCTCTGATCACAGTGTCTCCTGGCTGAGGAAGAGAAGAAAGAACTGTTCTGACACTTCACCAGAATGCCTCCTTCCTCAGCATGGGAATCTTAAAATAGGAAAAGACACGTCCCTGTGACCCCCCTTCACCCTCCTTTATTTTCTCCAAGGCTCTTATCACCTCCTAACCCACTGTATACTGTTTATAGTCAGTCAATCCCTACTAGAAGGTAAGCTTCACAGGAGCTTCTTGGTTTTCTGCCGTATCCTTAGTTCCTACCACTATGCCTGGCAAGTAGTGGGTGCCCAAAAACTTTAAATGAATGAATGGTCAGCTCTCACTTAGACTTATAGTCATTATGCTATGATGAAAAATATTTAAATAACTAAAATAATTTTATATGAATCTATAGTTTCCTTTGCTTTTAGTCAGTATTTATTTATATAGAATGTTTTTAATTTTTCCAAAACCAACTTTACTTACCCTTACTTTGTGACATTCTTCATCTTTATGGAAAGTACATCCTCTTTCATTCTGACATAAATATAAGTTATATATTCATTATCGGCAAAGTTTATATTTGCATGTTTCTTTTCAACTAACTTAGAATCCATATTGGTGGAAGGTTCTCCATTTTTTTCTTTCTTTTCTTACCTTTTCCCCCAGCTAAATGGCTGATTGCCTTCACATCATTTACCAAATAACGTTTGTTCCCCCAACGAATAGTCTTGGCTATCTTAATAGGTGGATTATAATGTTGGATGATAGTAAGCCTGTTGGCCAATTAAAATCCCAAACGTTTGGAGTATGAGCTAATGTAAAGGCGGCTCTCCCAAGTAAATGTGACTTCATCCCTCTTTATAAGGTAGTTATATTATCATCTGGAGAAATACAAATAACTAGGTAATTAAAGTGTGGTTGATTCAATAATTAAAGGTATAACCAAGGGGCCATGGGAATCCAGATGATTAGATAGCTGACCCTGGTAGAAACTGCCTTACAGGTGAAATGCAGGGCGTTAATCACCTTTTGCTTTTTTAATATGAACATGACGGATGAATTAACACTAGCTGAGATTATTTCAGCTGATTATAAAACAAAAGATACTCATTGTAGAGAAGTTAACCATCTACAAATCCAGGATTACCAACAGAGCCTCTGACCTATAATCTAATAACTCTTTAGGGAACAAATAGGAAATTAAATTAGTTTGGCATAATTTATTCTTACTGACCTCAAGCTGGCTCTAAGTGATCACTTTCTTTTCTGGGTGCTTATAAACCCTTCATGACTAGAAGATAATATGAGAAAGTCCTTTCACATCACCCAGCACATTGATGACTCAAAGAAATGTCAACAGTGCCTTTTGGCTAGAGATTCATCCCCAGCTCAAAAGTACCCTTTCTCTCCCTCAGAAACCCTTGCAATTCATTGCTTTATCTCTTGATTCTATATACTTCCAATCTGCCCTGATTTCCCAAAGATTACTGATACTAGCTCAATGTTTCATATATAAGTAATTAGCACTTTTGAGCTTCAGAGGACTAGCACGGTCTGAAAAAAAAGAAACTCAACAATTTTACAACATCTTCTTTTATCTTCTCCATTGGCATCTTCAAATGTCTTCCGAATTTTAAGTCTGAAGCTCATTCCACTTGCTGGAGAAAATAATGATAATGATAGTCACTAATATTGGATGTTTCTAGTGTCCCAGGAATAGTGCTGTGCATTTCACTTACAGCATCACTAATCCACACAAATGAAAAATATGCTCTGTCCACTTAAACTTTAATGTTGACAATTTAATAATAATGGTTAACACTTACTGAGTACATTTAACAAGTATTATCTCACTTAATAATCACAGGCTTTTTTCAGACTCTTTGCCTAGAACTGTGGAGTAGATGAATCCCTGAATTCAACAAATGTTTACTAACACATTGAAAAATTTTTCCACACTAGAAAATTTTTTTTTCCTTGGGGCTATGGTGCCTTATTAAGGCAAGAGATGTGTGAATTATATGTGCTTCAGAAGACCCCGGGCTCAAAACTAACATGAGTGAAATACAATTCACATGGCAGTCAATGTCCTTGACCTAATAAAACACTGTGGCCCCAAGGAAAAAAAGTTTTCTAGTGTGGCAGTCAATATGTAGGAGGTGTGAGTTATATATACTTCATGAGGCCCCCGGCTCAAAACTAATATAAGTTAAATACAACGTACATGGCACTTAATGTGTTAAGCACCCACTGCACACCAATCAGTAGTATAGGCACAAAACCAAACAAAGCCCTGACCTCATGGAACTTATCTTTCAGGAGGATAAAGAATAAATATATGAAACAAGTAGTGTGCTCTTAAAATAAACAAACAAACAAATAAATAACAGGGTGAAGTGGATCAAAAGTGCCAGGCTGGAAAGAGCAAGGTGATGACAGGGAGTGATCAGGGTCTGCCCCTCTGATAAGGGATTACAGCAGAGAAGGAGAGAATGAGCCAGAGGCAATGGAGGGAGGACCCTGGGAAGAAGGGCGCTTGGTGACGCTGCAGGAACAGTGAAAAGGAATGCTGCACAGCTAGACATTAACCAGTGTGGAGACTCCACAGAGAGACCCAGGGGAACATCAAGTTCTTCATGTCATGAAAACAAGAATCATTTCAAATATTCAATAGTACGTGACAGGGTCAGCAAACTGCAATCCAGTCCCAAATCCAGCCCATCCACCATGTAGAGATTGGCACACAGCCTGTGACAAGTCATTTACATACTGTTTATGGCTCCTTTCGGTTTGCGACAGAAACAACATGCTCCATGAAGCCTAAAATATTTACTGTCTCACTCTTTATACTGAAAGTGTATGACTCCTGGTACACGGGCGACTGCTGGTATATTCCAGTTCATCCTATCAGCAGGGCACCTAGGATACCCTCAGTACAGCACATCTGCACTTCATTCCATTAAGATGAAATACGTTCAAAATGGAACTTTCTGTAATTAAGCTGAAGTAATTATAATACAGCTACCTAAGAATTCAAGGACTGGCAAGCAAAACTATCTTAGTAAAGGACCTATTCTAAAGGACTAGAAACTGTCTCAGTTCTTCCCGTTTTCCAGTGAGCACAAAGCCAGATCTCAGAAGGCCACATAAAGGCAAGTGGTTGAGTGGGCAGGTGCATGTGGGTATGTGTGCCACTCACATGTGCCTGCGTGCACATGAACACACACACTCGTAAAGCCAAATCAGAAGACTGACAGATACACGCTAGCCTTTTTCACAAAGCTGACACACTGCCATTTAACCAGCGAGCCTGGAGCACGTGTCTCTGCTCCCAGTCACTAGTAAGAGACAAGGTTAACATTTTAAGTGATGGACTACAAGGCTGTTATTTCCCCATGCAATGGACCCGTGACTGCGCTGCCTTCGAAAACACTTAATTTCAGTGATTGAATACACAGGAGCACACTTTCCCGGCTATGAACCTTTGACAGCTCCTCAGTTTCATACACACACAAGGGAACCTTTTTTTCCTCCTTTTCTTTCTTCCCCTCCCCTTTATACCTGAAGAGAAACAAAATGAAGAAGTGGTGGCAGAGGAAAAAAGAAGAAGTCCGGAGAGTGAAAACCAGCTTGTAAATACCAGTGTGTTTTACAATAAAGGTCTTCACTGCCATCTGCTCTAATTACTTCTCATGTCTGGGCTACCACCTTCATACTCTAGACATGACGATGTCCTCAAAGGAAAAAAATTATATTATTTCTTTTTTTTTTGGAAACAAACAAAGGTTGATTTCATGTAGCTTCCAGACTAGAAGAGGCATCAAGCTACTTTGTAGTGAACAATTGGTTAGGAGAATGGGTAGGTTTCCCATAAATACAGACAAATTGGGTCCCCTGAGTGGTTCCCACCCCTTTCTTTCCCCCTCACCTTCTGTATCTTTGCAGAAGTTGTGTCCACTCTTCAGAGGGCAAGGAGCTGACTAGGTACATTTCTGGATAGAAGGTTATTTCACACCAATTCTTTACATTTGGATCACAGCCAAAGACAAGACCTCTCCTAGTATTCTTACTAGCATCAGATACGTCCCAGCTTTGATAAATACTGAATATAGGGCTGGATATTCTACCAAGATTTCAGATTATCTCATGCGGTAAACTCCTTCGAGGACACCTGGGATTTGAACCCCTCTAAGGAAGCATGAGCCAACTTATCCTAAACTTTCCAGGAACAGAAAGTTTTGTTGAACATTCGACTGACTGAAATATATGGAGTCAGGGAAAAAACAACAGATTGCGGTGATCCCAGCAGTAGAGACCTGACTTTCACAAAGGCTGAGTCTAGTGACCCTCTCCAATCCTCATGATCAAACATACTGTAGGAATCCCATCCCTGCTACATATACCCTGTAGAATCCTCTCCTTTTGGCAGAAGCACAGCCTGTAAACTTGATGGTGTCTCACTCCTATGATTAGGTTATGTTATATGGCAGGGCTGAATGAATCCTGCAAATATAACTAAATTCAGAGATCAGCTGACTTTGAGTTATTCAGAAAGGAGATGAACTTTACCTCAGATGAGTCCTTAAAATGAAATATTTTGCCATTGGCCTTGAAGGACAAAGTGCCATGAGGCCAGGAGGGGACCATGTAGATGGGACCCCAAAGCAGCCTTTCCTAGTGGGAAGTGGTCCTGGCCATAAGCCTGCAAGAAAAGGAAGACTTCAATCTTATGGTTGCAAGGAACTGACAGCCTGCATGAGCTTGAAGGAAGACCCCAGAAGAGAATGTGGCCAGTCTGACACCTTGATGTCAGCCCTGAGTCCTTCAGCAAAGAACCAGCTACTCTGTGCCCAGACTTCTGACTGACAGAACTGTGAGATAATAAAGAGGCAATCTTTTGAGCCATTAAGACTTTGGTCATTTGTTATATGGCAACAAAAAACAAACAAGCCACCATCATAGCCTTCTTGGGAGACCAATTTTCCTTTGGAAGAACATGTTTGGGGTTTTCCCTTTTTGTGGAAGTTACTGCTCAAAAGGATAAATAACAAGATCAAGGTCAGATGCCAGTGCTGGGCAGAGGGCCGGGTTGTTCTCTCACTACATGAATGACCCCCCCCACACAGGACATGCAACACAAAAGTTCTGTTTTTATAATGCCAACAAGTGTAAATTAAGACCTGATGTAGACCTTTCATTTGTTCAGGAAGAGTTATGACTACCAGAGATGTACATGCCACAAGGACTTCTGTGTAGTCACAGTCCTACACTATGCAAGGCTAAAAAATTGCAAAATATTCCTGATCATGAACATGGTCCATATTCTGACTTTACTTCTGAGAATGATATCAGAATATAATTGGTATTAATAGTACTACATTTTCTCTAGCATTACTTCCTAAGAGAAGAGGATTTGGCTCTTTAACATCCTCATTTAAAAAAAAGAAAAGAAGGAAGGGAAGGATGGAGGGAGGGAGGAAAGGAGGGAAGGAAGGAAAGAAAAGTAAAGGAAGGTCAAAGGAGTAGGGCGCTGGCCCATATGCCAGAGGTGGTGGGACAAAGCCATCCCCGGCCAAAAACTGCCCAAAAAATATAAAAAGAAAGAAAAGAAAAGGAAGGAAGGGAAGAAGGAAGAAAAGAATGAAGAGAAGAAGGGGGAAGGGAAGGGGAGGGAAGGGGAGGAGAAGAAAGGGATTGCCAGGGAGGAAAACCAAGCTCAGAAACCAGAGAAATCTATCCTGTACCTCGTATCTTCACTGGCTTTGACAAAATCACTTTCTCCTAATTCATTAAGCTTTGGAGTAGAGATTAATACACTTTGGTGGAGGACAAAGGACATGTTAAATTAGGGTTTTAGGGTTTTAGGTCTCTTGGAAGTAGCATTATGTGTTATTAAGCATTCAGGTGTGTATTGCCTAGTATTTGATAATGCACAAGGTTATTTGTGTTAATGCTAACATCACAAAATTATCAGTCCTACTTGAGGAATGAGGAGACCTAGAAAGGTATGTTTCAGAGCTGGGAATGAAATCTCAAGGACCCCGCATTTGGGAAACTACCATTCCTATCCATGTAGTGAGGAAGCCCTTCTGGTATATAAAGACTGTGTTGAATAAAACCATCGCCATCCTCTTTGTGGACATTCACTGGGTGCTCACTACAAGCCAGGCATTTGGTCCCTACCCCTGCATCCATGACTGTGTAATTGAATTTCTAAGCTCTTAGAGCCTGGGTTTCAAATGCATTGTTCGCTTTAGTCCAAATGCATCTGCCACACATTGTCCCTTTTCTGCCAAACCATGTTTATTGGTTCCAAATGCAATGAATCATTTACTGACTTGAGTGACATTAGAAGTAAACACCAAGGTTAAAATGTAGAGATAATTGAATAACACCAACTACCAGTAACAGCAGTCCAGGCAAAGGAGGAAATAGACCCAGAGATTTCAGATAGAGCAGTCTGATGGAAACCCTCCACTCGCCGGATCAAAACCACATGCCATTTTGACATGATGGAAAAATAACTGTGTTTTATTTTTCAAATTTTCATACGCCAGTTATCAATATGGGGAAAAGCAGCCAGCAATCAGGTGGGGCCATAATCTAAGTACCCCAGTGATAAAAAATAAAATATCCAAAAGTCAACTCTCACATATTTAGTTTGTCAAAGCAATGTGCTTAAAACTGTTTTTCAAAATATATATAAATTATTTGCTGATAAACAAGATTAATTAAATATATGCATTTTCCTTTGCAGCAAACTCTTCTTCAGAGAAAACTCCACAAAGCAAACGTTTTTCAAAGCACTTCCAAAACTTCATAAATCTCAATATAATTTCCAGATAGCAAAACACACTTTAATCGTTTGTTCTATAGTCACCTGGAATTCATTGTCTATATTCACATAATGTGTAAACAGGGGTGTATAACATACACGCATAAGTTCATGTAAACACTTGAAAAACTTTCCTTGTTATGTGTCCTCAAAGGCAGAAAACGAAGAACCTTTGGTGAATACTAAACAATCCACAGGCATAGTTTTCACCCAAGAAGCTCTTCATGCTTTGGAAATCCAAAAGCCACCAAGACAGTCATGAAACAAGCCTTAAAGCAGCAGTAATCAACCAACTACCTGGGGATTCAAGGCGGAACTAATGCAATACACCCTATTAGAAAGTTACCAGAGCCGCCACACTTCTCAGGAACGTGTACAAAATGCCTGTGGCCCAGAACTTTCCCAATTTCAGGGAATTACCCCTTTGCCAAAATTCTATGTTTGCCTTGCTGAGGATTAATTATTCATGTGGCTCTGCTTTGTTTTAAGAAAATAGAAACTGCTTCTTTCCCCATTTTCCCAATGAAAAGAAACGGAGCTCCCAACAGACTCCTGCATTACACTTCAGGGTTAATGAAAGCTCAGATATCTGTTCCAATTTCTCATTTTATAAATACAAAACTAAGTGACTGCAACAAAATTACTAAATGATTTGAAAAGGGGTAGAGTCAGGACAAAGGTCAAATCAAAGTGATTTGAGTCTTTTAAATTATTCTTGATGGAGCCATCACTATGCATTCCAGCAGTTCTGAGCCACATCTATCCTAGACACCATAGAAAAGCTGACCAGCATGGCTTTCTGTCATTCCCCATTTTTTACTAATTGACAACTCCCAAATATCTACCACCACCTCCACCCATGCCAGATGAAGTTTCCTTTGCTTGGGATGTACCCATGGTAGTTTTTTACTTTTGTTAGAAAATTGAGAGGGGGGGGAGAAAAAAAACCAACATTACTTCTTTTCTTGATCAATCACACCAACCAGAAAGAATTAACCTTTCCTTGTTACCCCTCCTCTTTCCCATTATACTCAACTAATCTGCAAGTCTTTAAGCTTCCCATGTGTGCAGACCAAAGCAAACCTAAACCATGCTTAGCTTAAAACATTATTTTAAGCCTTTGGAACAATTTGAGAACATTTAAAGACAACGTAATAGGCATAGAAAATTGAAACCTTGCCTGATTCTCTAACCAATCAAGATGATAAGAAGGCACTCAAAGTATGTTTAGAGGATAGGGAGGTCAACGTGGAAGATAAAGGAAGCTTAATTACATTCTGCAGACTAAGCAAGAGACATGAATTTTAAAGATTCAAGTCTTTCAAAATTTAAAGACAGACTTAAGCTAACTTAAAACTTAAATAAAGGATGCTTCATTGTTTTAACATAGGAAATATCTTCATAAAATTGTATTTGGCAATAATTTCTTGGATATGCCACCAAAAATGGAGCCACAAAAGAAAAAAAATTAGACTTATCAAAATTTAAAACTTTGTGTTTCTTTCTGTTTTTTGAATTGTTTCAGGTTAATTTGTGGGTACAAAGAATTAGGTAACAATATCTGCATTTGTTAGGTAGAGTCGCTCTTATAATTGTGTCCCACCCTCAAGAGGTGTGCCATATACTGTAACATTGTGCCCATTAAGTGGGAGCACACCCATGCTCCACCCTCCTCTCCTCTCCCTGCTCCCTCATTTCTCCACTCCCCTACTTTGAATTGGTTTGAGTTTTTCTCTTGCACGTGCATGTTTTAGATTGTCCTCTGGCTTCATATTAGAAGTGAGCACACTGGATTTTTCCCTCTCCATTCTTGTGATACTTTACTAAGAAGAATGTGTTCTTTTTTTTTTTTTTTTTTTTGAGACAGAGCCTCAAGCTGTCCCCCTGGGTAGAGTGCCCTGGCATTACAGCTCACAGCAACCTCCAACTCCTGGGCTCAAGCGAGTCTCTTGCCTCCGCCTCCCAAGTAGCTGGGAC
>CAUYTI010061290.1:0-14814 GCA_963575145.1 Galago senegalensis | reverse complement strand
TGGCATCACGCTCACAGCAACCTCCAACTCCTGGGCTCAAGCGAGTCTCTTGCCTCCGCCTCCCAAGTAGCTGGGACCACAGGCGCCCGCCACAACGCCCGGCTATTTTTTTGGTTGCAGCCGTCATTGTTGTTTGGCGGGCCCGGGCTGGGGATTCGAACCTGCCACCTTAGGTGTATGTGGCTGGCGCCTTAGCCGGTTGAGCTATAGGCGCCGAGCCAAGAAGTTTTAAAAATATAATCAGGGAGTGGAGAAGGCAATTCTAACCTGAAATCTTACAAAACTATCCCTAAACTCTTACAAAACTTTGTCTGAATAATTCAAACATATAAAATTTAAATTCTATTCATGCTAAGACACCATAAGTCAATTGATAACCGATAGGAAATATTGTCCACGTATCACAAAGGACCAATTTCCTTAATATAGCTGACCTACAAATTCCGATAAAAGCATTAAAAAATTCACTAGAAAATGGTGCAAGGATATGGACACATAGTTTACAGACAAGGAAATACAAACATGTAAAATGTAATACATAAAAATGCTAAACATTCCCGGAATAAGAGAAACGCAGACTAAGCCACACTGAGAGGAGCGTCAGAGAGCAGAGATCCAGATGTTGCAGATGAAGTCGGCTGGGCGGGTTGTGGGAAAAACAGACCTGACATTTCTGGTACGTATACAAATTGAGAAACCTCTGATCCAGGACATTTTAACACCTATTAAAATTTAAAAGGTATGTTCCAGAATTGCTATCTTTGAGGATTTGTCCTACCTACTTACACAAATGGAAAACGATGAGGGCACAGACTACTGGATGGCAGCATCCTCTCAACAGCAAAGGGTGTCACTACTTAATTTCCGTTACGAAAAATTGGCTCAAGAATTGTGATAGATCCAAGCTAAGGAATACCATGCAAGTATAAGATTAGTAAGGATACTTTCTGCGTACCGATGTGGAAATAGTCTTAATATCGATTATTAGGCGAAAAGAGTTCTGTATTTTGCCGCATAGAATACATACGTTCTGGCCCAACTTGGAGGGAAAAATAAGGGAGTACTAATTCTGTGTCTATGTGAAGGTTTTTAATCTTTTTAATTTATGCCTATGCGTTAAAAGTGTAACTCTAGAAAACAGTATCAATATCCACATGCAAATTAACACCCTGGAATGCAGTATCACAGGTTTGGTTGAACGTACAATGAACTTGCAACAGAAGCATTTTGGCCAAGGAAGAGGGATATATTTCTCTTTCTACCTTTTAGGCAGGAGCTAGCAAGCTGATAGCTCTACAAAAAGGATTGGAGAATCCCTTAGAAAATGTTGAAACGATGACATTTACAGGATGAGCAAAGTGGCTCTTCTGAAGACACCAGTAATGTAGAAACTGAAAAAAGACAATACCGACAGAGACAAAGAGCTCCTGGCCATCCAGGATGTGTAAACAAAGTAACTTTGTTATCAGCACACAATATTTCTTGTACCTTGTATCTGTTCCTGTGTTTTCTAATTATTAATTACCCAAAATTTCTTCTCCCATAATATTTTTTTCCATGCTAAATTTCCTTTATAGTACAAAAACCCTAAAGTACCTAAATATAAACAAATAAAAATTTGAATTAAAAAATTAAAACAAAAGATCTTTTTCCTGAAAACGAGAGCCAAAAGTATGGGTACATGTTTTATTTTATGGGTACATATTTAATGGGAGGCATGATACATGACAAAATACGGCAACGACTAGAAAAGCGTATAGAGGACGCTGCCATTTGTATAAAAATAACAACATGAGAAAATATATTTGTACAAAATATTACAAAATATTTTTGAAAGTGACACAAAATAAACTAATAGTAGTTTTATGGAGAGGAGAATCGGTAGCTTGGGGAGAAAAATGGAAGAAAATTTTCAAAATCTTTGGATTTCAGACCATCTGACGACACTGATGATGGAAATGGGAAATAAAATTGCAGGCTATGGCTACGAATAATTAATGCAACGAATTTGAAAATAAATATAAAATAGGCAACTTCTAGGTAAATATGAATTATCAAACATTTTAAAAAAGAAAATAAATTCAATCAGTGGTCAAATATCGACTTGTTTTCAAAAGCAACATCTATGGACATTTTATAGGAGAGACATAACCTTCAAGGAGAAAATAACTCTAACTAATAGAAACAATTACAGAGATTGGAAAGAAAGACCAAGCTCTATTCCTCATGCATTTTTTATGATAATATAATTTTTTTTAACTGTGGCTGTCTTTTTATTTATTTATGTATTTATTTTAGAGAGAGAGTCTCACTTTGTTGCCCTCAGTAGAGTGCTGTAGCGTCACAGCTCACAGCAACCTCCAGCTCTTGGGCTTAGGCGATTCTCTTGCCTCAGCCTCCCAAGTAGCTAGGACTATAGGCACCTGCCACAACACCCGGCTATTTTTTGTTGCAGTTTGGCCAGGGCCAGGTTTGAACCCGCTACGCTTGATATATGGGGCAGGCGCCTTACTCACTGAGTCAGAGGCGCTGCCCTGATAATATAATCTTTATGCTAAACTAGACGAAGAGAACAGAAAATTACAAGCCAGACCACTTTTGAACACAACAAGACAAATAAAATATTAGATTACTTATTTCAAATGCCTCTTGGTGTGCCAGGTTTAACCCAGGTCTATTTTTAAAAATAAAAATTAGAGAACATATAAATTAGTCAAATATTTGTAAGAGACTGAGGAAAAATACGTAGTTTTTAAAATATGCCATTCATTCTACACACACCCACACACATTTCTGATGGATCGAAGCCCTAAATGTGAAAAACAAATCTTTAAAGCATTTACACCAAAATGTAAAATCCCCTTATTATTTGCAGAGAAAAAAAGGTTTTTATACTAAGCCAAAAACCACAGATAATAAAATAAAAATTGAGAAATTTGACCACATTAATGTGTTTTAAGTTCTGTGTAAGAGAATAGCATAAGTTTTTTTAAAAGCCAGAAACCAAAAGAACTATTTACAACACATAATTCATAAAAAGACTGGTATTCAGAATATATTTTTAAAATACATACTTGTAAGTTAAAAAGGCAAATATACTACAAAAAAAAATAAGCAAAACATATTAACAAGCAAGTCCTAGAAAAATAAGATCAACTAGTGAGTAAATACTTTAAAAATTAACTCAATTGCCCTGGTAGCAAGAAAATGTACATTTTTTAAAATGTATACAATTTCTCACTCAATGAATTGAAAGAAAAAAATATGAAACTACTTGCCAACTTTTGGCAAGAATGTAGGGAACCAGTTTACCTCATTCCCCCAAAGAACATAAATCAATACAAAGACTTTGAATCATGATGTGAAAATACCATGCAAACATTAAATCTGCACACACCCTGTGACCAAGTAATTCCATTCCACCCTGTGTACAAGATGACATTTACAAGAAAGTTCATTGCAACACTGTTTGTAATAGAATCAAGTCAGAAACAATCTGAATATTTATCAACATTAGATACATTAATGAAAAAGTTAAAGGAATGTATTTGACCTACAGGTACCCATATGATAAATTTTGGAAACACAGGTTGTTTATCCACATACATACATGATGAAAGCCATGGACATGATGGCTTCCATGGCTTCCAGGATGAAGACATGGACAAAATGGGAACCCGTTCTTCCACCCTGATTGCCTCCAGGGAGTGGGGGGAGGGTACAGCAGAGGAGGGGTAAGCTTGAACCCAATCTGTGATGTTCTGTTTCTTTAAAGGTAATGGCCAAATCTTAATGTTTGTTCAGTCTGGGTTGTGGGTATGTGCGTGTCATTCTGTTACAGCTTCTGCAGGGACATGAGACCCTTGCTCTGTCTGGCTTCCTTTCAGATACAGAACCTCCTGTTCTGAGTCTGCCCTGCCCAATGACTTCAGCCACATTACTTGTGACCAATTTACTTACTATGGACCTCCTCTTGGACTTTGCGTCTCTGGTTCTGCCCTGCTGTCATAACATCTTATTTCTCCATGGTGGACCCACTTCTATCACCTTACCAAAGGCCACCTGTTGTGACTGCGCCAGGCATATATTTGCTGCCCCACTCAATTCCCTCCTAGCATGTGAAGCCCAGCCTGTCCATCTTCCATCCTCAGGGTCGCCTGTCCTCTGCCTGTCCCTGTCTATCATCTGGGTCTTTCTTCCCTGTGTCCTGAGCCATTCCTGGCTTTGAGAATTTTTTCAGTTAATTCACATGTCTGGATGTCCTCCACATTCAAAACAACACATGGTAACACACACACCTCTCACCTGGTTTCTAGTTTTGATTCTCTATTTGCCCACAGTTAATATTTACTGACAGTTGGAAATTTAAACTATATGCAGTTTTGGTTTGGTTTGATCTAAATGAGTATGATCTGAGTTTGGTATTTGGGCTACCCTACCCTTTCCCTTGTCTCCAAGAACAAAGAAACAACTAGTCTTCAATAGTCGTGTTCTTAGTGAACCTAAGTTCCTGAGGATTGCGTGTGTATTTGATTGCCTTTGATCTGAAGGTTCTATGGGTAACTCACATACAGACTCTACTGGCGGAAGGCACTTTGGAATGATTGCTAGAGTGGGCTAGAGTTAAAATCGTTTCAGGAAAAACATTTCTGAAGGCATGATGAAAGTCAATGGAAAATATGACCTAAGACAAACGTGTCTGCTTTATAACAGCAGAGAATGTACAGTAGGAATGAAGTCGTGATAATATTTTAGATCTAGAAAGGACCAGAAATAATACATCTTCTTAGTTGGTCACGTCTTTATAATTTATCTCTCTCAGAAATTTTGGAAATATTCATAGACTTGTTTATAAATTCACTGAGTTACCTCTTGTCTTAATAGACGTTCTGCCTGGTTTCTGGTAATATTTCTATGGTACCACCTGTAAAAGCAATAAAAATAATTTTTAAGTGTTATACTCATTTTTTTTTTTAGGGAAAAAAAAACCCTGTTTCATTTCCTTCATTTTTAAGAACCTGCTTTAGCTGTAATTCTACCCCTCTGGGAGGCCAAGGTGGGTGAATTGCCTGAACTCAGGAGTTTAAGACCAGACTGAGCAAGAGTGAGACCTCGTCTACACTAAAAATAGAAAAACTAGCCAGGTATTGTGGTGGGCACCTGTAGTCCCAGATACTTGGGAGGCTGAGGCAAGAGGATCGCTTGAGCCCAGGGGTTTATGGTTGCTGCGAGCTGTAATGAGGCCACGACACTCTACTTAGGGCAACAGAGTGAAACTGTGTCTCAAAATAAACAAATAAAATAAAAGAACTTACTTCTGAACTGTTTTTAGACAGTGGAGATTTTTTTAATCCAGATAAACAATGATAAAATATTCATGGATCGATTAAGCCTAATATAATTTTCATGGATCAATTAAATCTAATATAATTTTATTAACTTCAAGCCAATATTTAACTTAGCCTATCACATCTCAATTCTCCTTTCTAACACACTAGTTTATAATTCTGAATAATCTGACTTCTTATAAATTTCTGTAAGAAATCATCTTCAGCAAATACCATAATGAGCTTTGGCAGACAAAATTAAAAGTTCTTCTAGGGAGCTTCCAATGGGCATGTTTCTGTGTGGCTATGTTACACTTTCCAAAAGTTAGAACAAGCTCATTGTAACCTGTCTGACTCTCCCAGCGCGTCACCTGACACCAGTGGAGTTAGCCGTCAGCAGAGTCCCTGGAACAAGCTATACTCGATCCTGCCTCCAAACACCCACTCCTGCCTCATCTGTCTCCCCATTCGCCCCTCATTTACTCAGCTCCGTTCACACTGAGATATTTTCCTTCCTCAGATTCACAAAGCCCTTTTCTGCCCCCAATCATGCTGTTTCCCCTGCATGAAACATGTCATTGAATGACGTTAGAATATCAGAATTATACGCAATAAAGACAATTATATAATATGATAAGTCAAACAGTGTGACGAGATACCCAGTAAGTAGGCAAATAGTGTATGATAATCCCTGGTAAACACTACAGGAACAAGAGAGGAAATGGTAGAACGAAAAGAGAGAAAGGAAAATTGAAAAGCTTTCATTTCAAAACAGGATTTTAAATTTAATCTATGTTACCAGAAATACAGTTTTCATAGACAGTGGCAGGAAGAATGCATATATGATCGTACACTGAGTCACCGTGGGAGGGCCTGGTGGTGGCTAACCCAGACTCCTATGCCTGGCTTTGAGGACAGAACCCGCCTTATCCTGTGGGCTTCCCCTAACATCCAGGGTGGGAGCCTCTACTGAATCAGAAGGGTCAGGGACTGAAGATACGAATGGCATCAAATTGAAAGTAAAGTAAACTTCTAAAAGATGAACTGCAGAGAATGCAAGATGATTACAGATGATTCTAGACAAAGTAATTTGACTACTTATCACTAGTGGGAATCATGTGGTACTATGAGCATTATTCAAGACATTTTAAAGAATATTAATATTAGAGTTTGAGGTTGCTGTGAGCTGTGATGCCATGGCACACTACTGAGGGTGACATAGTGAGACTCTGTCTCAAAAAATAATAAAAAATAAATGAGACAGTATTAGACAGGAGGAATCAACTTATAGGGCCCCCACTGGCTCAGTTGTGAAATTTGGATGTTAAAGAAAAATAGTGATTATAGGCCACTAAAATAAGTTGAATCTGTGAGAAAGTGAGGCTGAGTGATGAAGCTCTAGAGGGGAAATGTTGACATCAATTGTGTTTTTAATGGTGTTTTTCACCTGCTGTTAAGTTGGTGTTAATTTGCTTGCATTATATTCATTTACTATAGTGACAAAATAAGTAAATATGTTGATTTCATTTAAATTTAAATTTAAAACCACATGTGGATGTCATTAGAATGACTTCAAAGTAGTAACCAAAGAATCAGACAGAAATAATGATAAATTCAGGATCTTTTAAAATAATGCAGAATTCTGGCCGGGCACAGTGGTTCACACCTGTAATCCTAGCCCTTTGAGAGGCCAAGGCAGGTGGATTGCTTGCACTCAGGAGTTTGAGACCTGCTTGAGCAAGAGTGATATTCCATCTACTAAAGGCAGAAAAAACTAGCCAGGTGTGATGTCACACACCTGTCATCCCAGGTACTTGGAAGGCTGCGGCAAGAGGATCACTTGTGCCCAGGAGTTTGAGGTTGCTGTGAGCTACAATGATGCCACAGCACTCTACAGTGAGACTCTGCCTCAAAAATAATAATAATAATAATGCGTTATTCTCTCAGGCAGGACAGATACTGAATAAATGCAACTTAGGGGAGATTGGGAGCACAGTATTTCAAAACTTCATCTATTTAAATCAAACAATAAAAGTTAAAAGAGTTTTTTTATGCAGACAATCCTATAAGTTTTATGGCTAGACAAACTGTGATTATAACTAACACCAAAGGAGCTGGACACAAGTGTTGGGGCCAGGGCTCCTCTTGATATTTGTTTGATAAAGCAGCATGTTCAGCTGTAGTTGAGATGAAACATCCTGGGTGTTTGTCAACCTCAAGTTCCATGTCCTAATCTTACATTTTTGATCAATAAGTAACAGTATTAGGATCTTGAAATGTTTCATCTTGAAACCCTATTAGATCTGAGAGGGGAAATCCACTTACCTTAATAAGTGACTTTCTAACCCTGAGAAAATTAAAGATTCAATGTAGAAATAATTTAAAATACCTACATTTTTAAGAGAATCTGGCATTTTAGATTTTTGCCTCTGATTTAAATTGCACAATTAATTTTAAACTGGTTATTTGAAGTTGGAGAGAATTTGACTGATTTTTAAAATACTTTGAATACTTAAGAGACCTTGACTTGCCATACTGATAAGTTTAATTTGTTAGATTTTCAGGATCATTTAAAGATTAAAGATGTAAAGGGCTTATTATAACTGTAAATTTGCCCAGTCAGGCCTGTGAAGTTCTTTAAAAGAAAATGGAATTTATGAAGTTTATTAATGGGAATCAAGTATTTCAGGAAATTTACTTAACTGAGCTTATAAATGGGACTGTTTAAGGACATTTAGTATGTTAAGCTTGATTTAAGGTGATTTAAGGTGATTATTCTTACTTATTTAGACTTATAAATAGTATATCAAAATTTATAAGTTGTGGGCAGCATCTGTGGCTCAAAGGAGTAGGGCACTGGCTCCATGTGCTGGAAGGAGGTGGTGCGTTTAAACCCAGCCCTGACCCAAAAAAAAAAAATTTATAAGTTGAATTTGAGGGATTACTGAAAACTAGGTCTTTATATTGTAGTATTAATAATTTGGATATTCATTTAAAGCCAAAGTAGCCATAAATCTTTCCACATGCAAAGATCCCCAAGACATATGAAGTCCACAATAACACACCCCTCCCCACTCACCACTCTGTTACTTCCTGCCACCTTTAGACTCCAAGTCCTGTCCTCAGAGAGGTCTTCCCCAACCCAACATCCCCACCAAAATTAGAGCCCCTTCCCCATTGTTTTCTCCCACAGTGCCCTAGAGTATTCCCTCATAACACTACAATCTATAATTATATATGTATTTGTGAATTTAGGGTTAATATCTGTTTCCCCAAGAAGGTGTAAGTTTCATAAAGGCAGAGACTGTTTCTGTGAATTTCACGTTCTATCTCCAGCACCTAGAACAACTAACGTCTGGTGTATCACAAGTGTACAATAAATATAAATGGAACAAATAAAGTGATGCAGAGGGCCAAAGTAAGGAAGGAATAGTGTATACTGGTAATACTAGACAAAGTAGACCAAACCGGAAATGGCTTTCCTCTTTGTTTTAAGGTTCACAGAAATAATAATAATCACCAGAATGTACTGAACATTTACTGTGTACTGCATTCAACAAGATCCTTCAGAGTTTTAGAGACATTAGATAACATTGCCCAGAGCCAAAGCACTAGTCCCTGGTGATGCCACGATTTGCACCCAAGTTCCCTTCATTTCTGAGCCCATGCTGTGGTACTTTTGTATAGTCATTAGAACAGTGCTTGGCACACAGTAAATGATCAATGAATTTTAGTGATCGATAATGGCAATTATTCTTAAACTGCTACCATTTTTAAGAAATATTTTTTTAAAAGACATCAATAAAGTTTAAAGTGAGCAGACTTTCCATAATTGGAATCATTAAAAAAAAGAATTTTTTTTTTTTTTGAGACACTCTCACTCTGTTGCCCAGACTAGAGAGCCATGGCTGCTAATTTAACCTCCAGGTGAGGTTGAATCAGAAGCAAGGCCAGCCAAAGAGGTTCTTTCCTCCAGTCACATTTGCTGCCTGTACTTGTCTTAATACCTCCGCTCACATCACCTGCTGCTGCTCCCTGCAGGAAGCATATGCTGATTGCAAAATAAGTATGGGGGAGGGGGCTGTGGGGAAAGGGAGAACCATTTTCAAACTGAAAATCTAAACTTCTGAAAAACACAGGACTAGTTCCAGTTCTGCTACCAGTAATCTATCCATCTCTGTTTCTCTTCTGCAGAATGGAAGGCTTAAAGAGTGATTGCTAATCGCCTCTACTCTTCCAAATCTATACTTGGAACAAATATAAACCTCAAGCAGAACTCCAGTGGGAGCACCAAATGTTCCTCCACACTACAGCGTCAGCCCACTTTATCTCCAGCTATTTCTAAAATACATAAAAACATGAGCCAAAATGTAGTTAACTTGTCTGTAAAGCGAGTCCAGTTTACCACTCATTGAAAATTTCATTTCATTTTATAACAGCAAATTTCCTAGCTAGGATATAAAGCAGAACAAATGCTGAATGAGTGTTTGGTTTCACTCTGTAGTTATGGAAAGAAAAAAGTGGCCGTACAAAACAAAACAAAAATATGCTTAAGAAAAAGAAGTTTCTGAATCAACTGTGATAAGGAACAAAGTTCTCTTTATTGCTAAAGATGTCAAATGTGTTACTTTCTTTTCCTTTTACAGACCAAAAACAGTCTCTACATCAATAAGCTGCCATATCCCTAATCTCACAGGTTAATCATAGGCCAGACTTTGGAGGAGACTTACTCATAAATTTCTAAATTGGTTATCTTGTTCTCAGTCACGTAGTTGCTTGGGATTAAGCCTTCATTTCTACAATAAAAGAAAAGACAAAAATCAGATTTTATGTATTTATTTTTAGACAAAGCCTCACTCTGTCACGTAGGGTAGAATGCCACGGCATTATAGCTAACAGCAACCTCAAATTCTTGGGTTTAAGAGATCCTCCTGACTCAGCCTCTTGAGTGGCTGGGACTAACAGACACTCACAACAATGCCCTCTTAGTTTTTCTATTTTTAGTAGAGACAAGGTCTCACTCTTGCTCAGGCTGTTCTAAAACTCCTAAACTCAGGAGTTCCACCTGCCTCTATCTCCCAGAGTGCCAAGGTTACAGGCGTGAGCCACCGTACCCAGCCAGAAGTCAGAATTCTTGACATGTTGGCATTATTGTGGCAATAATCCTTTTAATATCTCAAGGATGTAAGGGAAAATGAATTCCTTTTACTGATTAAATTGTCAAAAGAAGAAAAAAAGTGGTTTTTTTTTTTCCCATTTCCAACTCAACAAAAATCTCTATCAGAAATGCTATACTAAGGTCCTAACTTTTAGTGTGAGTTGTTTAGGAGGTTTCGTGACCCCAGATTCTTTTCAGAGAGGGAAAGGGGTACTCAAATGATCATTTATGTCACAGTGACTAGGTTAGAAACAGCGATTACAGAGAGGTGAGGGTTTCATTCTGTCAGTTGCTACAGAATATTCCATAGTATAAATATTCTAGTCATTCTTTTGCTGCAAGCTGTAAAGAAATTCTTGAACCTGCCTTCATGTGCACAGCTAAGAATATTTCTATAAGATCGATACCAAGCAGGGAATTGCTAAGTTACTGAAGGAATATAAACCTCTTTCAGGAGATACAGCAAAGAAGGGTACATCAATTTCAACAGGGTAGGAGTTTTTTCTTTCTATATATTCACCAAATTGCAGCACAATCTCCAAGACATATTAGATGTCTTATTAAGAAACAAAAGCAAGTCACATAATGTTGCATAAAGTATAAGATTCAGACAAATGAAATCTACAAACAATACCATATATTTCCATACGTGTATATAAAGTGCATTGAAAATTTCCTGGAAAGGTCCTCACTAAATGGATAGTGGTGTTAACTTTGGGGACTGAGTTTGGAGTTAGTGGCAAAGCCAAATTTGGGCATTATTTATAAAGTTTGCACATTATTTCTTAAAACTTTATTCACTTATTAACTGTGAAATCAAAATGAATAATTTTTTTTTTTAACTTTGAGGCATGCCGAGAAGTCTCCTGGGAGTGTGGCTAATTTCACAGATCTGAACTTGCTGAAGCCTTGTTTTCTACTGAGAAGTCTCCACCACAAGCTGAGCCTACAGTAAGATTTGTTAAGAGAACAAAATCATCAGGAAAATAGAATTAAGGAAAGAGGTCTTTCATTTAGAGTTATAACACGTAGAAGCTTCTCATCTCCAAATCTTGGCAATTATCAGAAATCAATGCCAGTATTCTCTCCTGGGGAGTCCAGATGGTCCCCAGAATTCTTGTCAACTCAGGACTCCAGTCAAGCACTCATTATCTATTGCCACGGCACAGTGAATCCTGTTTGTATCCCAGGGTGGTTTTTCTTTCCGATTTAATTCAGCAACTACTACAAATGTTTGCTTCTAAACCTAATCACTGTACACATATAGAAGTAAATAAGATATTATTTCTGTTCTTACCTTAGAAACTCCTAGGGGAGGAAAAAAGGCAAGTTTCCAATAAAGTACAAATCAGAATAAAAACCTACGTTACAGGAACTGTTATTCCTAGTTTACGAATGAAGAAGAAAACTCAGTGAAGGTAAGTGACTATCTTGGACACAGGATAGAAAGCTCCAGCGTCAGGACAGGAGCCAGATCTGCCCAAGACCCCTCCACGCCAGTGCCCCTCACAGCACTGCAGGGCAGTGAGCCAGGCTGAGTTCCATGCAGGGGGAGCAGTTAGAAACCTGGAGAAGATGAGCCCCTAAAAAGAGTCTTCTTTATGTTTTGAGGCTAACAGAGGAAGAATTTAATAAGGAGTAGACCAGGTAGGTGTCTTACCCCATACAGTCTCTTGCTTTCCACCAGTGAGGATTAAATTTTTCCAGTATCAAATATTCTTCTGATCTCTTTAGTGCTAAATTACAGGGTTCTCTGGGCAGAAAATCATAAAGTGCCTTGACTCGGATCTTCTCTTCAGCAATTTCGGAGGGCGGGAGGGGAGGCAGCGGCTTGCGTTTTGAAGGCTGCACACAGCCCCTGTTGGACTGTAAAGACCAGCAAGTGAGTTGTTTTGCGGTTGTTTTGGTACTTTGTATTTAAAAAGAACAGGGAGAGAGCCCATTTCCTGTCGCCTCTCTTCTCTCACCAGAGTGGGCCCAGTGCAGGAGACACTCCTTACCCCTGAAACTCCTTTGAATTCAGCAGCACACGCAGCATTTTGTAAATGTTTGAGACCACAAGTTCTCTTGTCAGAGCTGAATTGGAATTTTTCTTTTTCTTTCTATTTTTTTTTTTTTTTTTGAGGCAGAGCCTCAAGCTGTCGCCCTGGGTAGAGTGCCATGGCATCACAGCTCACAGCAACCTCCAACTCCTGGGCTCAAGCAAGTCTCCTGCCTCAGCCTCCCAAGCTGCTAGGACCACAACAGGCACCGGCCACAACCTCTGGCTATTTTTTTGTTGCAGCCGTCATTGTTATTTGGCGGCCAGGGCTAGATTCCAACCCACCACCTTAGGTGTACATGGCTGGCGCCTTAGCCACTTGAGCCACAAGTGCCAAGCCTGAATTGGAATTTTTCATTTCATTTCATTCTATCCTATCGTATCCTATTGTATCCTATCTTATCTGGGGAGCTTCACTCTGTCACTCAGACTCACATGCAGTGGCACCATCAGAGCTCATGAGAGCCTCAAACTTCTCGGCTTTAAGGTTTCCTCCCTCCCAAGCCTCTCCAGTAGCTGAGGCTACAGGCATGTGGCACCTCACCCAGCTATTTTTTTTTTTCAGAGATGGGGTCTGTCTATGTTGCCCAGGCTGGTCCCCAAAGCCTGGCCTCAAGCAAAATCCTCCCCCCACCTCCTCCAAATCACCTCCCTGGGATTACAGATGTGAGCCCCAACACCCAGCCTGGATTTTTTCATGTCACAATTGTTAAAAGATGTTTTACTCGTTGATAGTTTTAAGGATTTTTCTCTTTTAGAAGAGGAAAAACGATCTCTTCTCTCATGTGCCATGAGCTTGTGCTATAAACTTGTGAATTTGTGGGCCAATTCTTCATCATGCAGCGCCAAGATTGTGACAATCACATTACTTTCTACACTAAAACGAGAAAAACTCAAAATCTGCTACCAGCTACTTCCTGGAATCTGAGAAGACTTGCCATGATATTTTCAAATGTAGGCAACTTAGAAATATGGACTCTGGAAAATTAATTAATTAATCCCGACTTCAAAGTGGCAGTAGCCTGAATACATTGTTTATTTTCAAGCTCTGCCTTGAAATGTAGCTATATTTTAGCTCCTTGTTTTTTCTTTTACCTCTTTCTAGAACATTCATTTGCTGTTTATTGAACACTTATTTTGTGCCAAACATGACACTAGGGTCTGGGCAACTCACGGAGGATAGACCCTGAAGGACCCTAAAAGACAACCTCCCCATCCCCAAATGCCACTCACATGCTTCCTGCTTGACAACTCGCCCAGCCACGTTCTGCGACGCTGAGTGTGTTTTTCTGAAAGTTCTTCATCTTGGCTCAGGCTGATTTGCGTTCTCACTTGTCTGACATTGAAAAGCAATCGTGTTACAAAGGAGTGTCTGCATTACAGGCATGAATCCTCTGGGTGACCGCAGAACCAAAAGTCAAATCTGAGTGTCATCCCAACTGCCTTTTCATTTAGAAGGCTTCCTAACCCCATCTCCTCAGGCCAATCACCAGCTCTTAGAAATTAAGTTTTCTTATGCAGGGATGACGGACACTCAGAACATACAGAGTCACACACCTGTGCAGAGTCCGGTACATATTACAGGCAAGAAATCATAACCTTGATAATGAAAAAATCATAATCATGACAATGAAAAACTTATTCTGTATCCAGCACTGTGCTTCTCACTTTATATGCATTACCTCATTTAACGGTAGCTCTTGTTGTAAAGAGACACGGTACAGTTTTTAGGAGCACGAGTTTGAATCCCAGCTCTACCATTTCCTAGTGTGGCCTTGGGTAAGTGCTGTAACCTCTCTACGCTTCAGCCTCCTCATCTGTAACATGGGGCAGTTAAAAAAAACCTAGGTAGGGCAGTACCTGTGGCTCAAGGAGTAGGGCACCGGCCCCATATACAGAAGGGTTCAAACCTGGCCCCGGCCAAAAAAAACTGCAATAAAATAAAATAAAAATCTTAAAAAAAAACCTAGGTAGTTTTCAGAGTTATATGAGCTAATATATGTATAGCGTCTGATATTTAGGACACTCCCGTTAAATATTTGCTGGTACCATCAGCACGTGCTTTGGGTCTAACTCTTACAAAGTCATTTGCTGAGCTCCAATTTATAAGACACACTGGTAGTCTAGGGGACATACTTGGATATCTAGGACAGGATTCTTGCCTTTAAAAGGCAAAAAATAGATAGTGGAACACAGACGTGTGAACAATATTAATATTTATACTTAATATTTCTCTACATAAATATTAAGTAGAGAAGCAAGCTACACAGTGCGGGAACACAGTGGAA